>PVKA01018177.1:0-44369 GCA_004027165.1 Ctenomys sociabilis
GAGAGAGAGAGAGAGAGAGAGAGAGAGAGAGAGCATTATTAGCCTCTACTGAAGGAGGAAATCCATGCACACTGTGTCACAAAGTAAATGTTCATACACTACGCACAGAATAATACTAATGACAACTAAAGAAAACCATTGCCCTTTGTATAATGTCAAAGTGCAATTAAAGCTCTTTCACATAGCTTTTAAAAGACTGTGCTGTGTAACAGGGAAGAGCAAGTAGACCCTCTCCCAACAGTAGACCCTCTAGGCTGGAGTCCTGTGGTGGCCGCTTACTAGCTGAGTTCCTTTGGACAATTACGTCAGTGTCTAGCCCTTAGTTTCCTTATTTGTAAGATGAGACGATAATAGTAATTCTTTCTTTCTTTTTTTTAGTAATTATTTCTTAAGTTGCTAGAAGATGACATTATATATTATATATATATATATATATATATATATGTTATATATATATATAGTAGTTGATACACTATTAACAATTATTACCTTATTAAACTCAGCATCCTCTACTGAAACACCATGATTGTTTCTTTAGTCATGTCTTTCTGCACAGATCCACTTGCCTGTGCTTTTGACACAGGGAGTTTTGCTGCAGATTCTCTCCCTCTGATTCTTCCTATATCCTTTTCCAATATTCCCTCTCTGCAAAGTGCCCTTTTGCAAGCTGCTGTTCAAGCATTTGGGTGTCAGGGCTCAATACCCTTCTCCATCCCAAGACCCAGAAGTGCTTTGTTTTCCAGAAGTGCTAGCTTTATTAATGAAAAATAGCCAAATCCAGGGCACAGAGTTTGTCTACAGAGATTTTCAGATGTAAAATAACAGCTGTTGTACCACAACTGTTGTTTTTGAGCAATTCAAACTGGTCAGATTAGATCCATGCCAAAAGGAATTCTTTCAGACCACTGAGTATGCTCCAATTAATTTCTAGACTGAATCCTACTTCATCAGTGACCTGGAGGTTTATCAAATCTTCATTTACATTACTTTGTGCTTCTTTTACACCTTCTTACCCCCCCCAACATCCTCATAATAACTATTGCTACATGCAGATGCCATTTATTTAAGTCTTTTCAATAAAGGCTTTTGATATTTGTATTTTGTCTCTTGTTTTCAGCTCCCCTGATGTCCCTAAGAAGACAAAAACAGTCAAACCAGAATATCAGACTGAAGAATCAAGTCAAATGTAAAAAAAAAGTTAGGGAAAATATATCAAGATGTTCAAGTTCAAAAAGTCTCATCAGTCTAACACAACTTTCCCAATATTGCCTAGGTTACTGATCTCGATTTCCTAAAACTCTGCTAAGGCCAAACAAGAAACTCATTTCTCTCATAATACAGGTCCACGGGTATAGCTGCGATCCAGGTGCAGGAGTGGCATATTTCAATGATAAGTCCATGTCCCCAGTGTGTTCAGGATACCACACAGTATTGCTACAAGTTATTCTTGACAAAACTTCAGAATCAGATCACAATAAAAGAAGCAAAGAACACCCTAAATGATCGACAAGCCATCTTCCAGTATTTCTCAGAAATATCTACTGCAGCCTTAGGAGCAAGCATTCCAATTCTTAGTATTGATCATTACACATACCATGCTTAGCCTGAGAACTTCGTAAGGACAAGGACTTCTTTTGTTCACTGTCATGCTCCCAGTAACTAGCACCACACAGGATTCATTCAACAAATGACCAAGTTTATGAATGACTGCAAATTCAATTTTACTTTGTAACTTTTTGCATCCTCTTCTGCCTCCAATTCATACAGAAATTTAGATGCAATAACTGTACAAAAACCTTCAATCTTAGCATTCAAATTAATTAATCGACACTGATTGTATTAATATTTTCTCATCGCTGAGATAAAGTACCTGATCCCTGTAATGTGAAGGAGGACAGCATTACTTTAGCTCACTGGTTTCCGGGGATTGGACTCTGGGTGGCTGGCTCCAGGGCAGAAATGGCCTCATGAAAGGAGATGGTAGCGGGAAGCTGCTCGGCTCATGGAGCCTAGAAGCACAGCGCAATGGAAGGCAGAGACACCAATGCACCCAAGTTCGTGGCCCTAGTGAGCCGGCCACTTCCAACCAGACCCCGCCTCTCACAGCACACCCACTAATGGGCTCATCCATGGCTTAATCCTCTGATGAGCACAGTGCCCCTTGAGCTAATCAGGTTCCAAAAGCCTCACCTCTGAATGCATGAGACTACCAGGAGACATTTTCGATCTGAACTAGAACATTAACCTAGTCTCACAAGAAGCAAATTCCCCATTTGAATGAATTCCCAGACCAAGGAGGAATTCATTTAGAAACATTCCAGTATTAACATACCTGAAACTATAGTCCCCATTGTAATAGCTCATTCCTTAATTAGAATGCATCAGACTTGATAAATTTCTGGTCTAAATCCCAATGTTTGCTTTGACATTCAAGATGATTCTCAAATTCACTGGCAAAGATAAATAGGTTAAAGATATCAAAAGAATACTTTGCAGAGCAAGGCAAAGGAAAAAGTACCAGTCTTACCAATTATTGGAAGAAATTATAAAATACTAATGATCAAATAATATGGCATTAATGCATAAAAAATAAACTAAAGAGAAGCAGAAGAAAACATGTTCAGAAACTAATCATTTATAGGAATTTATTATGTGACCTAAAGTAAGCACCATCAAACATAAGGAAAGAAATATTTATTTATTATCTTTCTGCAAAGCTTTATTTACTTAGTTTATATTTTTAGGGAAGGGTCTATGGGGTATTCAGGGTCTCACTACTAGTTCAGACTCATAGTGATTCACCTGTTTACATGGCCATGTGATTGCTGAGGGCCATGGCTGGAGAATGAATGTAGGTTCGGTCCCTACTCTCCTGAACTGCATACCCCGACTTCCTTGGGTTCTCCCACCACATCCAGCTATTCCCTAAACAACACAATGGGGCCAGAGTTCTGGATGGCATCAGATGTCAGGAGCTAGAACACACTTATTTCAAAAAATATTTATTCAATAAAGTCAGGATAACTATAACTCCTTTGAGGGAAAAATGTTTTCAATACATACTTTCTGAACTGTACGTTCTAGTTGGACTCCAGCATTAAGTATAGAATATTGAATTATTTAAAAATGAACATAAACTGGAAGATAATTTTTTTTGTTTTGGTACTGGGGATCCAACTCAGGACCTTATGTTTGCCAAGCAGTCATTCAAGTTGCTGAGCTCTCTCCCTGGCCCAAGAATATATATTATATCTCTGTAAGAAGATGATATCTTTCAGGAAAAGAAATTGGAAAAGAAATGATAAATTTTTCTAGTTACACTGCTTAAACAAGTTAATCTCTGGATGATAAAATCTAAAGTCTTTATGGTGGCCTATAAGATCTATAGAATCTGGATTAGCAGTTTTTCTCTGATCTGATCATTTTCCCTAGTTTGTCTCAAATACATTGTGAAAGTAGCAGACCTGCTTTTTCTGTCTGCTGGGCCTTTGTACTTGCTATTATTATTCTGTACCTGAAAGGTTCTTCTCCCAGATAGCCCCAAATTCAAAGCTCTACCACTTCCCTATATGTAACAGCAACAGCTTCACCAAGGATTTTTAACTACATCACGCATCATTATTTTTTGAACTACAGCATTTATCATTGTCTAAGCTATCATTAACTTTTTATCTGATGATCCTGGATTTTGACCGAACCTGGCATGGAGTAGAGTTCCATAAATATTTGCTGAATAAATGAAGAAAAAAGCTAAAACAAGAGGAAAATTTTACCAATGAGAAAAGCACATCAAACACAATGGGCAAAGGCTTAAGGGCTACTCTATACAGTTCATCTGCTCTTTTTCATGCATTTAGTACATGATCGACGGGGTCTCACTGTGTAGATTGGACTCATAGAGATTCTCCTGTTTTCAACCTCCCAAGTGCTGGGATTACAGGCGAGCATCACCAAGCCCATCCTCAGTCACCATCAGAGGCAGGGCTGACAAGCACATGGGGACAGGGGCTGAGCCCAGGGCCCGTTTCATGCCTAAGCAGGCACTTCAATCCCCTGAGCTGTCTGATCAACCCTTATACAGTTTATCTGAATTTATAGAAATAATATCAATCACAAACTTGTTGTAGGTATTCAAGGAAAATGTGTTGAACCAATGAACAAATCAATAAGAATGAAAACAGATGAGTGTAGTTGTAGTCAATGTATGTGAGTAAAATATAATGTGAGCAGAGTGAAATATTCAAATAAAAAGATTAAGAATAAAAAGGTAGCAGGTCTGTAATCCCAGCACTCAGGAGGCTGAGGCAGGAGGATTGTTGTGAGTTCGAGACCAGCTTGAGCTACAAAGTGAGCTTAAGGCCAACCTGAACTACATAGTGAGATCCTGTCTCAAAAAGACAAAAAAAAAGAATAAAAAGGTACCTATTAAAGCAGAAATTTAAGAATGATTAATGAAGATGCCTCAGTTTAACAATGTAAATTGATACAACTCTTAAGATACATCAATATGCTTCTTATAAGTAGCAGAGTACTCACTTCAAATTGACATAAACAAACGACTATTAAATCATGTAACTAAGGGCTTCTGGGTAAGGAAGACTCAAGGCACAGTTAAATCATTATTCTAACTGTTTCTTTGCAATTCCTGCAGGTCCGTTGGTACTTTTTCCCCTTCATTCTCAGTCTGCACCCCTCATTATTACAAAACAGCTGCCAAAGCAACAAGATTACCTTTTTTCCCTGAATATGCTAAAGGAAAAGAGCACAGTGTCCTCCATAACTGTGGAAAAAGATTCTGAGTGTCATATTGTTTGGATCACCACTGAACCAATTTCTGTGATCAAAGGCACAGCATATTTTGCGTTCAAAGCCATAACATATGCTAAATAGCTTAAGCAAGGCTTGCCTCAACCAATTACTAGGGAAAAGGCATGGACTATGCAGATTGGCTCAGATTAACAGAGGTTTATGCTTGAGGTTGGTGAACAACCTGGAAGAACATGTTTTCTTTGAGTGGAGAAAAACTATATATATATATCAATCAATTTTTATTTCTGAATTGTGTGAATAATTATGTTACCAATAATAGCAAATACTGTAAGATCTCAATTGGACAACTACTGAGAAATATTGAAAGAAAGTATATGATGTAAGTTAACATACCATGGATTTGCATGCCTTTATCAATATTAATAATTTGCCCCTGATGGGGCAGCACAAGCCTGTAATCTGAGCACTTGGGAGTCTGACACAGGAGGCTTATGAGTTTAAGCCCAGCCTAAATCATACCCCAAGATCTTGTCACAAAACTAACCAACCAGCCAACCAAAAAAGAGAGGAATCTATAATGACATGAAAATACACAGTATATATTATTGAATGCAATATTTTACCATAGAGATGTTGATATGAAAAAGCTGAACAGCCATATTAGATAGGGAAATTAAAAGTGATTTTTCCCTTCTAAAATTGCCTTTAGTTTCATATTTACAATAAATTATAAAATCAAAATGAAACAATTCAAATAACTGAGAAATCCCTGATAAGCACATGTATTCTAAGGGTTCCATAAATTCCTGGGCAAAGCTGATCTTTAACATGCGAGTAGCAAAGCCTTGGTTTCACTGTGGTTTCCTTTTCCCACTTCAGAATCTCCTCTTCCTCTCATTTCTGTGTTTGCTAGAACCTTCAATTACCATCGCAACAAAGTCTGAGGCCAGGAATTATATTATGCAACTATAATCCTAGAAGTTTGGGAGGTTGAGACAGGAGGGTCACAAACTTAACCCTGTGCTGGGAAACTGACTTTATTTTAAGGTAGGATTTCAAACTTTAAGAATTGCTGGAGATACAGCTCAATGTAAAGTTCCATGGTTCAATCCCAAGTGTAACAAAGATTAATCAATAATAAATAATAAAAACCTCAGTTAATTTTCTCTGGTTGCCAGGAAAAAATATCTAACCCCTACGTTAAAGAGACAAAAGACTATTTAGCGCCCAGTTCATGGAGATTTTAGTCTGCTCAGTCTGCAGTGAGGTGGCTCCAAGGCACGGTGGCATGGCAGAGGGGCAACAGTTTAAAGTGGGGAGGGTAGCAAAAACAGCAAGAGCCAAAACAGCGAAACAGAAAAAGCAAACCTCTCTTCCCCACTTATAATGTATACAGGCTGCCCACCACCGCAAGGCTGGGGTATCACTCACACCTATAATCCAAGCATTGGACCATAAATCAGTCATAAAATCCAGAAGCCTCATGTCCATGACTACATGAGGCTTTGGGAGGACATCTAGACACAAACTATAACAAAGGTCATTTATGTTGGGGTTCCCTGGTAACGGGGATTACAGAAGGGAATGAGATGAGAGGAGCAAAGCATAACCCATGGACTAGGTAGATGAAAATAGATGCTTTAATCTAATTCAATCTTTTTTATTATGAATATTTATTTATTTTTTCCGTTATTTTGTTAAAAAGCAAATAGCAATGAGACAGTTTCAAATCAAATCAGTAGGACAGTTTTAATAATTGATACATTTCATATTGTTTTCTCAGTGGTTATTTGTATTTATTTATTTTTTTGTGGAACCAGGGATTGAACTCAAGTCCTTGAGCTTGCCAAGGAAGTGGTTATTCCACTGAGCCATCTCCCCAGCTCGGGTTATTTGTTATAGAAGATGCAGATATGATATTCTATTTACAAACATTATTAGAACATATCCCTCTATTCATTTTTTTGTTTTATTGAAGTAAAAATACCAATGAGACAATTTTAAGATACCTTGACAAGATGTATTTGATAAATTAATACATTGCAAACAGTTTTCATAATGTTTTGGTATCATAGAAGGTGCATACATGATATTATACTTACAGACATTATTATACCGTATGTCTCTTATCAGTAAATTAAGGGAGTGTAGCTGTTTGCGTATCTTATTTTTATACCTGAATTACATCAAAGATTCAATAATTAGTACTTTCTACCTTGTGATTTTCCTAGTGGTTGTCCATAGTACTCGAAGCTGACATAATATCCTGTCCAGCCACCATTAGTGAAAATCTTGCCTCTCATGGGATTATGTAGAAGCACAGCGTTATCTATCCCAACTGTACTGTCTATACACACACATCATGATTCTTCCTTTCTATACCCCTTCCTTTGTCTACACCTGTCAGAGATGGGCACTCCATTGACATTCAACAAACTTAGGTGCTTGAACTCAACAACGTAATCCAGCACAGTGCAGCATTCCACAATAGTGAGTTGTCTGAAGAAGTTGTCAACCATAGCCATTTACAGCTCAACTTAATATTATGGCCCTGCAATGTATACTTCATTTTTATAGTTTTCTCCTGGATGGTCAAGACTTACATAGAGCAAGACTTATATACCAACACATGTACTTTATTTTTCTTCTGAGGTCAGTGAAGTCCCCTCAGGGTTTATCTTGTAGTCCTGTACCTTATTCTGTAGATCCTTTGTCTGTGTCATCCATGTGGATGAGTCACAGCCAATGCTTGACCAGTTTGCTCTCTGTGAGAGCTTGAGAGAAAGTTTTCTCTCCATGTGACTCTCTCCAGGCACACTATAGAACTTTGATCTCTTTCCTCTGTGGCTCCACAAACTCCTTGTTCAGAAAATTTGGAGCTCAACTGAGTTTCATGATGTTGCAGTACAGGCTCTCCTATGTCCTGAGTCTTCGCTGACCTTGAAAGGCTAGGGCCAAAATGTTGGCTGGCCTTGTGGCTCTTCTATTTCTCCAACTTTGATCTGTGAACTTAGGTTGTTAACCATCCAGAAGAAAAGGTGTTTAGTATCCTGCAGCCTATGCCATTCACTTTGCCTTATCTGACTCAATTGATTTTAGTTGTTGTTGTATGTTTCCATTTGTATTTCTGCTTTTCACTTGTTATACTAGGGAGACTATATGATATTTACACATGTGTGTCTGGTTTATTTCACTTATGAGTACATGTTCAAGTGGCATCCACTTCAGTATAAATGCTTCAAACTTATCATTCTTAATAGCTGAGTAATACTCCATTATATAGAAATACCACATCTTTTTCAACCATTCCTCATGTGATGGACATGTTGGTTGCTTCCAAGATTTTGCTATCATACATTGTGCTGCTATAAACATAGGTAAACATATATCACTATGATACAATGTTTTCAGTTCCTCTGGGAAAATTCCCAGTAGGGGGATAGCCGGCTTGAATGGGATTTCTAGTCCTACTTTTTTGAGGAGTCTCCACACTGGTCTCCACAATGGTTGTACCAGTCTACATTCCCACCAGCAGTGGAGAAGTGTTCCCTTTTCCCCACAACCTCTCCAACATTTGTTGTTGGTTGATTTCCTTATGATAGCCATTCTTTCTGGAGTGAGATGGTATCCCAGTGTTGTTTTTATTTGCATTTCACGAATGTCTAGCGATGTGGAGCATTTTTTCATATATTTATTCTCTTCTTTAATTTCATCCTCTGAGAATTATGTGTTCATCTCTGGTGCACATTTCTGCGTTGAGTCTTTAAATTTTGGGGCCCTAATGTGTTTTAGTTCTTTATAAATTCTAGACAACAGACGTTTGTCTGAATACTTATTTGTCAAGATTTTTTTTTTCCAAATTTGTGGGTTGTCTTTTTACTTTGGCAATAATTTTTTTTGACTTGCAAAAACTTTTTCATAAGAGTTGGTCCCAGTTTTCAATTGTTTCAAGTGTGTCCAGTGCAAATACATGTTTGTTCATGAACTCTTTGCCTACCTCTATATCTTCAAGACTTCCTCCTTTTTTCTCTTCTAAGAGATTTAGTGTTTCTGTTTTAATATTTAGATCTTTAATCCATTTTGACTTTAGTTTAGTATATGGCAATAGACCTGGGTCAAGTTTTAGTTTTTGACGTGTAGAGAGCAAGTTTTTCCAGCACAATTTGTTAAAGAAGCTATCTTTCTTCCAGTGAGTATGTTTGGCCCCTTTCTCAAAGATAAGGCCACTGAATTTGTTCATAGAGCCTTTAGTGTCTTCTAATCTAGTCCCCTGATCCTCAGGTCTATTTCATTGCCAGTACCATGTTGATTTTATCACAGTAGCCTTCTAGTATAATTTCAAGTCAGGCATTGTGATGCCTCCTGCTATGTCTTTGCTGGCCAGGATTGCTGTAGCTTTTCTAGGTCTTTTCTGGTTCCAAATAAATTTTAGCAATGATTTCTCTAGGTCTGGGAGGTATATTGGTGGTAGTTTAATAGGGATTGCATTAAATCTGTACAGAATTTTGGGAGTATGGCCATCTTCACAATGGTGGTTCTTCCTATCCAGGAGGAGGGAATATCTTTCCATTTTTCTGAAATCCTCTATGATTTCTTTTTTAAGAGTACAGGAGTTTTCCATCAAAATATCTTTGACTTCTTTAGTTAGATTAATTCCAAGGTATTTCATTTTCCTTGGTGTTACTGTAAAAGGTATTGTTTCACTAATTTCCCTCTCAGTGTGTTTTTTATCTGTGTAGAGGAATGCTATTGACTTTTGGGTATTGACATTGTATCCAGCTATGCTACTGAATTTGTGTATCAATTCTAGTAGCTTCTTGGTGGAGTTTTTTGGATCTTTCAAGTAAGGTATCATGCAAATAATTATAATTTAACTTCTTTACCTATTCTTATTCCTTTAATTGCTCTCTCTTGTTTAGTGGTTCTATCAAATGATTGTCTTGTACGAGATCTAAGTTTAAAATATTTCAGATTTTCCACATTTAGAATTATGTTAGCCCTTGGGTTTTTATAAATGGCTTTTGTCAAATTGAAATAGAGGCCTTCCATTCCAATTTTCTGTTGGATTTTTGAACATGAATGAGTGCTGGACTTTGTCAAAAGCCTTTTTCTGCATCAATTGAGAGGATCATGTGGTTTTTAGATTTCCCTCTATTGATACAGTGTATTACATTTATAGATTTGCGAATATTGAACCGTCCTTCTGTCCCTGAGATGAATCCTACATGGTCATGGTGTATGATCTTGATGATTTGCTGTGTTCTATTTGCTAGGATTTTATTGAGGATTTCTATATCTATGTTGATGAGGGAGATTTGCCTGCAGTTCTCTTTTTTTTAGTTGGATCTTTCCCTGGTTTTGGTATCAGTATTATACTTGCCTCCAGGAATGATATTGGGAGGACTGCTTCCTTTTCAATTTCATTGAAGACTTTGAGGAGTATAGGACATATATCTTCCATAAATTTCTTGTAGAATGCAGCAGTCTTTTCTTTGTTGGCAGGCTTTTTATTACATTTCCTATTGAGTTGGCTGTTATTGGGTTATTGAGAGTTGCTCTATCTTGTTGATTCAGTTTTGGTAATTTGTACCTTTCTAGGAATCTGTCCATTTTGTCTGTGTCTTCTAATCTATGAGAGTAAAGATTCTCAAAGTAGCTATTGATAGTCTTCTGAATTTCCATTGGGTCTGTGGTGATTACATCCTTTCCATTCCTTATTACTTGTATTTGAATTTTTCCTTTCCTTTTTTTCATGAGGTTAGCTAGACGCTTATTGATTTTATTTCATCTTTCAAAGAACCAGGTTCTTGATTCGTCAATTCTTTGAACTGTTTTCTTCATCTCAATAGAGTTCATTTCTGTTCTAATTTTTATGATTACTTCTCTTCTTTGGGCTCTGAGTTTGGTTTGCTCTTCCTTTTCTAGTGGTTGGAAGTGAAGCATCAGGATGCATTTTGTTCCCATTCTGTTTTCCTAATGTGTGAGTTCATAGCTATGAACTTCCCTCGGAGAACTGCTTTCATCACATTCCATAAAGTTTGATATGTTGTGCCTGAATTTTTATTGAATTGTAGATAATGTTGAATTTCTTGTTTAATTTCACCTATGACCCATTGATTGCTCAGTTGGGTGTTGTTTAATTTCCATTTATTTAGAGGGTTTTTCTGTCTTGTCATTTCTTTGCAGTTTCTTTGCACTATGGTCAGATAATATGCATGGGATAATTTTTGTTTTCTTGCATATACTTAAGCATGACGTATGGACTAGTATGTGGTCTATTTTAGAAAATGACCATTTGCAGCTGAAAAAATATGTATTCAGCTGTGGTTGTGTGGAACACTGTATATGTCCACTAAGTCCATTTGTTTTAAGTTCTTGCTCAGTTCTGCTACTTCTTTGCTATTATTTTTTCTGGTTGACCTGTCTTTTTGGGATAAGGGAGTGTTAGTCTCCTGTTAAGATTGTGGTATTGGATACTAGATTTTTCATGTCAATTGAGATTTATTTCATATATTTGGGTGCTCCTGTATTTCGTGCATACATATTTATGAATGTTACTTCTTTCTCTTGAATTTTTCCCCTAACAATTATATAGTGGGCTTCTTTACTTTGCTTGATTGTTCTTGGTTTGAAGTTGAGAATGTCTGAGAACAGGATTGCTACCTCTGATTTTTTCTGATTTGCTGGGGCATGTAGTATTGTTTTCCATCCTTTGACTTTGAGCCTATGAATTTCTTTATGAGTTAAGTGTGTTTCTTGTGTACAGCATATTGTTGGATTTTGTTTCCTAATCCACTGTGCCAGTCTATTTCTCTTAATTGGTGAATTGAGTCCATCAACATTGATGGCTATAATTGAGATGTACTGACTTAAGCTTGATATGTTATTTCCCTGCTGTTGTTCACTCCTTTTTGTCCCGCATTTAATTGTTTGCTTTACTTATTGGGTTCCTTCTGTTTTCGTTCATGCAGTTCTGGTCATTTTGGTCTCTCTCTAGAACATCATTCAGTAGCCTATGTAATAATGGCTTTGTCATCATAAAATTCTTTAGTTGTTCTTCTTCATGGAAGTATTTCCCTTCTCCCTCAAACTTAAAATAATGTTTTGCAGGGTATAATAGTCTGGGCTGGAATTTTGTTTCCATAGAGGACTTGAAATACTCTGCTCTGTGCTCTTCTTGCCTTGATGGTTTGTGAAGAGAAGTTGGCCATAATTCTGAT
Organism: Ctenomys sociabilis; assembly: GCA_004027165.1. Lineage (NCBI taxonomy): Eukaryota > Metazoa > Chordata > Mammalia > Rodentia > Ctenomyidae > Ctenomys > Ctenomys sociabilis. Next base: position 11,991 of record PVKA01018177.1, read on the forward strand.
GATTTTTCCTTTGAATGTGATATGCTTCTTTTACTCTAGCAGCTTTCAGAATATTATTCCTGTGTTGGATTTCTGTGATCTTGACTATTATATGTCTCGGTGTGTTTTTAATTGGGTTGAGATTACTTGGCATTCTGTATGCTTCGGTTACCTGGATGTCAGATTGTTTCCTCATATTTGGGAAGTTTTCTGCTACTACTTCTGCCCATATTCTTTTTATATCATTTGTATTGACTCCTTCTTTGTCATTGATACCTTTAGTCTCACAGTGTTCATCTTGGCGTCATCTTGCGTGTGATGAATTTTTCTTTCCTGCATCCTAGTTGTTTTTAAGATATATTTTCTTACCTTTTCACTCGCTGCTCCAGCATCTTTGAGATTTGAAACTCTATCTTCACTTTCCCTCAAACGGTTTTGCAAGCTTGTTTATTAGATTTTGAGTTTCTCCATATCTCTTTGACTCTGCTTTATGCAACCTATTTCTTTCCTGTATTGCTTGTTCAAGGAATCTATCATTTTTCTAATCTCTAGGTTTTTTTTTATCAATATCTTCTTTATGAACAGTTTTTGATTCTTTTACTGCAGAGTTGTTTTTTTTTCAGATTGGGTTTCCTCCATTTGTTTCTGTATTTGATTCTTTACTTCAGATGCTATGAATTTAGAGTTTTCTTTTTTTATTTCAGAAATTAATTGTGCTCTGAATTTTTCTATACCTTTCTGCTCTTTCTTATTTACTTCCAATGCTGTTAATTCATAGTTTTTATCTGAGCTATTGTCCTCTGCACTTGTTCTGCATGGGCATTGGGTTTCCTCCATATGTTTCTGCATTTGATTCTTTAATTCAAATGCTATTAATTCAAAGATTTTTTTCTGATCTAAGTTCCTCTACATCTTTCTGCAGTTGTTTCTTTATTTTTAGAAGTTATTAATTCATTGATTTCAGCTGTATGATTCCCAGTTTTTTTGTGCTAGTGTCCTCTGTACTTATTACAGGTGGACTTGGGGTCTGAGATTCCATTTTGATCCTTCTTGTTGTCATTTTGTATAGCACTGTCTTTGGACCTTTGTTGTAGAGCTATAGTGTAGTTATAGCCTTATCTCTTACTGAAATTTAGGTGTAGTTCTACAAAGTTTGAATTTATGCAGTTGTGCCTGTCTTGTGTCTGGCTGCTGCATTCAGCTCCTTCCTGCTGCAGCCCTTGGGAGTGCACCTGCTGTGCCCCTCTGGCAAGATGATCTTCTCCTGGACTAGCTGGTTGGTTCTGTCCCCTACTCTCTCTGCAAGGACTACAGCTGCTCATTTTCATCCTAGGCCTGTATGCTTGGCTTGAGCTGCATCTGAAGGGGACAAGAGGGCTAGGGCAGGGGGAAAGTTATCTCATACAATCCCTGGGCCTGGGCTAGGGCTAAATATGGGGGTCCTGAAAACATGGCAGAAATTCTCACTTGCCTGGTCGGAGTGGTGGGGGTCTCTAGGCCTTGGAAGAGGGTCTCACTCACGCGGTGTGCCTGGTTTTGGACCAGACCTACTTCAATCTTAAAGTTGAAAAAGAAGTCATTATGGAAGTGGAACAGAAGAGGTCTTTCATTACCTGGCATGTATCTATTATTATTCAATTTTATTGTTTTATTTTGCAGCACCGGGGATTGAACTCAAGATCTTGTGCTTGCCAGGCAGGTACCCATACCACTGAGCCAACTCCCTGGCTCTCTGTTATTATTCAAATATTTGATTACTAAAGTCAGAGCACTGAGAAGTGTGTATGAATAAAAGATTACAGAGTAGAGAAAAGGTAACTTGTGTATATAAATAACTATAATAAAACTGTAGAGATTATAAGTATCAGTAACAGATTAAATGATATGGACCTTCAAAGGCAGAAGATTACTTCTAGTTGATGATGTTAGACAAGGTTTCATAGAGAAATAATAGCACTTCTAGGGCCCACAAGTTGGAAAAAGCTTTGGTATGCATTGAAAGGGGAAGAGCTTTCCAGTCAGGGTGACTCCATGGGAAAGTGGGTTGAAGTGTACTTAAGAGTACCAAGTAGTCAATCTCAGTGGTTCAAAGCCACTCATGAGTATGAGACACACTGGTACTTTATGTAACACTTAAAGAATGGTAAGTACTGCCAATCACAATATTGATGCTCTCTATTCACTCAGAATCATTTTTAAAAATTAATAAATGCTTATTGAAAAGCAACTCTATTTGCATTTCATGGTGGCAAGCAAAAACAAAACACCTCAGTTAGAAGAATATTAAAACATAAAATAGGGACAAATCTCACCACAAACTTTACAACACTTGAAGATGACCATTTTCCATAAACTGATTTAATATTTCATTCTAAGAATCTTTTTTCTGTATTTTTTGCAAAAGTGCTTTTAGACCTTAGACAAGGAGAAAGTAAAGTGTCCTGATTATATTCCTAAAATTTTTCACTAACTCCAGCTTCCTTTCATCTTTGTGATTCAGAGTGTCACCCTCTGGGCCACCAAGAACACTGGACACACCAACAGAGTCCTTTCCTACTTTCTTCTAGGATTATCTGCCAAGCTACTCATACTTGGTCTGCAGATCTTAATGATGGCGCTGTGTTCATCACATCAGAAGTTCCCAGAGAATATTTTGATCAAACTTCTGTATAGAATGTATGTAAAGAATGACAACTGCATGATGAACACAGCAAAACTGACAGGATTCTAAGTCTCATCCTAAATTCAAATATGCCAAATGTAATGAACACTGTGCATTTTAGAACCAGTCGAGTGTGGAAATTTAAGGAGTTTAGGACTCTTTATATGTGAGCTATGCAGGAATTTGGCTATTCCTCTCCAAATTGTACCCCAGTGAATGTTTAAATATATCTTCCCCACAACAACTTCCCAGAGTTCCTCTTTGCCTCCAGAATAAAAGCAAAATTCCTGAAATCTGCTTTGAAGGCCCTCTACAATGCAATTTAACTTACTTTATCAATCTTACTGTTGAGTAGAGAAGTAGGGAGGCACACTAAAACCTACTGTAATAGATGTTGGAGGCTCAGGGAAAGAGAGAAGACAACACGCTTGAGAATGTTTCAATTTTTCAAAGAAGTTTGAAAGGACATAACAGATTTAAAAAAGAATCATATGGAACATATAAAAGATATGAAAAAATAAAACCAACAGAATCAAAACTAAATCCTGGGTTGGTAGACCAGCCAACAGAGTATGCAAAAGAGCCAGGCACTGGGACCTGCGTGTTGGGTGCCAGGAAGGGTGGCAGCCTCCTCAGAGAAGACAGATCCAAGCAGCTCTGTTTTCTCTCTGCTAAACCTTGGGCTAGAATAAGGGGAGACGTTTGAGTCTGGAACTTTTCAATTAAAATGGGAGTCAATGAGCTGTGCTGTTCTAAGAGAATCAGGTCCCATGACTATATAAAAAGGAGAAACACATCATCTTAGGAGAAAATTTCCCACATTTAGGTCCATGGGACCAAACCGGTTTAAGGTTAATCAGCAAGTTATCAATTAAAATTTATAGGAGACATGACATAGGACTGGTATTTTCCAACAACCATGGATATTCTAAACTTTAAATCCCTATAGAATGTGCAAAAAGCAATTACACATTTTTACACAGAATTTTAGAAATCAAACCATATATAACATTGTAGCAGGACATTCCTATGACATTTTTTCTTGTCTCCTGTTTTCTTTTATTACATTTATTTTTTACACATATTTGCTTTAGAAAGTATAGCAATAATTGATATAACATTAGAAACAGTACACATTTACAAAACAGGAATGATAGGTCTTTCTTTCTTTCTTTCTTTCTTTCTTTCTTTCTTTCTTTCTTTCTTTCTTTTGCAGAACCTGGAATTGAACTCAGGCTCTTACATTTGCCAGGCAAGCACTTATTCTACTGAGCTATCTCCCAGGCCCCAATAATTGGCATTTCAAGCATAGTTTTAGTGTTACACATTGCTATCCTCAGTGTAGTTGCTTAGTTCATGGATATCAGTATATACTGGATATTTTGCTAAACTCAAGTACCTACAATATTTGCACTGGTGTCAAATATAAAAAGGTCCTTTAAAGACTTCTCCAAATGCAGGTTCCCTAGCAGCAACGGAATACCCATCTCTGACAAAACAAAACAAAAAAGGGGAATATAAGTGAAAGACTATTTTGTAGTGGAAAAATATGAATATACAAAATAGTTAGACTAGATATACAGCTATTTTCTCTTAGTTCAATGAGAAGAAAGATTTGTACTAATAGTGTTTAGACAAGATATCATGTCTACATCCTGTACTGTGAATAACTGCTCTGAAGACAGCAATATGCAATGCGTTAATTATTGTAACTCCTACTAACCTGGTTTGAAACTGTCTCATAGCTATTTCTTTCTCATTAAAATTAATAAAAAATAAAAAATAAAAATTGCCTAAGAATACAAAATCTCTGTTAAAAAAAACAAAACAAAATAAAAAACCAAAATCCCTGTTAATGATGGATACCTACGATAAAGCCATGAATATACTTCATTCCATTAATGCCACAGTGATCTGGGAAGAAAAGGAATGCAGTTATGGCTTGTTTGGTGACAATCTGTGGCCACATTCTCATACCCAGAGCCTGGCAGTTGAAGTGCAAAATAAAATCTCGAGAAATATAAAAAAGTTTAAAAATCCATTTTATCATTAAAATAAGTTATTAAGAGATGTAATGATACTGTTTTGGAAAGGCAATGCAAAAATTATTGGAAGTTTACAAAATGTATATGTAATTGATGCCTCAAAGATGCTTTCAAAGTTTAGAACATAGCCCTCCAAAGTATATGGAACATGCAGTTGTCAAGTGTTACTCAAATTAATGTACCTACCTGCTTTACTTTAGGAAACTGATCTTTTATGTTTATGTAAATGAGGAAACAGCCCCACAATAGCGATTTTGTGAAATTTAACAAGGTTACAACAATCCTTTGAAAGCATACAACTTTCAGCTGAGTGGTACTCTACATCTTATCTGTGTGGCCTAGTAAACAAATACATGCTTCCTACTGAGTTTACCTTAAAACTTATAAACTATCATTGTACCTATACTTTTAGTCAAAATTCCAGTTTTTAAAAATGTACTAAAGAGTTCATATTCTAGAAATGTGCAAATACCATTTGTATTAATGGTAAATTACCCCTGAAACATTATCAATGAAAAGAAATGTAATATAACATTTTTACAAAGGGCTTTGTCCTTTCCTGCAGTGACGACAGCCCCATGAGAACATGCCTCTCAAAAAAGATCTCCTTCATCCCTCTCCAGAGAAAGAGAAGATGAAGCACAAGAAGAAGCGCCTGGTGTAGAGCCCCAATTCCTACTTTTGTGGACGTGAGGTTCCTGGTATGCTATAAAATCACCATGGTCTTTAGTCATGTGCAAAAGGCAGTTCTGCATGTTGTCCTGTGCCAGCCTACAGGAGGGAAAGCAAGGCTCACAGAAGGATTCTTTCAGGAGGAAGCAGCACTAACAGCACCCTTGATCAAGATGAGTGGGAAGCCATCCCAATACACACATTTTGGATATAAAAAGCCTTTGAAAAATAATAGATTCAAGGCCATCCAGATAGCTCAGTGGATTAAAGTGCCTGCTTAGGCAGATGCAGGGGCCTGGGACTTGATCCCCAGCTCGCCTTGCCGGTCCCACCCTGGGGTGCCCTGACAGAGTGATTGAGGCTGGGTGTGGTGGTTTGCGCCTGTAATCCCTGCACTTAGGGGGTTGAAAAACAGGAGGATCACTGCGAGTCTCATCTGTGCAGTGAGACTCTTTAGACCCTGTACTAAATACATAAAAAAGAAAAATAATAGATTCAAAGGACAGAAATTATATTAAAATGGACTCATTTTTACTTTTTAAGTTCATGATTACATTTATGGTGAATCTATATAGAGACTATTCAACATAATACAGTATTAAATATGCTGCCACTACCTTATTTACAGACTGATTAAAGGGCAAATTAAAGTGTCATGAAGTCATCTTGCTAACCTTCAGGATACTGCTTCTCAGGCTGTAGCATGAATGACAAACACCTGCAGATCTTGTTAAAATGCAGGTTCTGATTCAGTAAATCTCCATGGGACCTGCAATTCTGCAGCTCAAACAACTTTCCAGGTGGTGCTCATGGTTTCAGACTGCAATGTCACTAGAAAGGCTTTAGGTTGAAAGAAACTTTATTTTCTGCAAGAAATCTTACAGCAAATATGTCTTTAGTCTTTAATTCAATAATACTTATAACTTCAACAAAAATTCTAAATGATTCCTTTGAATGCAAATGTTTTCCATTCACATTGCTACATATTAGACCCTGAATTTTGGGACACTAATCCCATACCATACACAAGGCAATAAATACATGTTGTCTGATTGATCAATAATTTAATACCTGTTGAAATACAGTTCACAAAACAACATTTCTTTAAAAGTACACAATCCAGTAGATTTTAGTGTACTCAGAGTGTTATGAAACTATCACCATTCTGTAATAGCAGAACATATTCATCACTTCAAAAAAGGCAAGCCACCTTCTATTTCCCCTTTCCCTCTCCAGCTCCAGATAATGACCAATCTTTTGTCCATCTCTGTGGATTTGCCTGTTTGAATGGTGATCTTTTGTAATTGGTTTCTTTCATACCACATGATACCTTTATGGTCTGTCAATCTTGTAGTATGAATCACTGTTTCTTTTACGACAACGATATATCTCCTTGTATAGGTACACTGTGTTTTATTCATCTATTCACCTGTCAATGGGAATTAAGCTGTTTTCATTTTCTAGCCATTATAAACAATCTTATATTGAACATTTGTGTATCAATTTTAGGTTGACATATGCTTTCAATATTTTGGGGTATATAGCTATGGGTGAAATTGCTGGGTCACAGTTTAGCTCAACACCACTTTTTCTTTAAAAAAAACAAGAAGTTTAAACAATAAGACACTTAAAGGGAAAACAAGCTAAGACTTTGTTTTATTTTTCCATAATTTTATTAAAGAACAAATAGCAATGGGAGAGTTTCAAATCAAATTAGTAGGCCAGATTCAGTAATTAATACATTGCATATTGTTTTCTTAGTGGTTATTTGTTGTACAAGATGCAGACATGATATTCTATTTACAAACACTATTAGAGCAGATCCCTCTATCCATTGAATTAAGAGAATGTAGCTGTATACCTTTCTTTTTTTTCAAAGCTGATTTATAGGACAGTTTTTTTGATATTTTATTTTTTTAATTTAATTTTTTTATTTTATTGAAGTACAAATATCAATCAGACAGTTCCAAGACACCTTAACAAGACAGATTCGATAAATTAATACATTGCAAACTCTTTTCATAATGTTTTGGTATTGTACAAGGTGCATACATGATATATTTACAGATATTATTTTAGCAGATGTCTCTTATCAGTAAATTAAGAGTGTAGCTGCTTACTTATCTTATTTTTTATACATGAATTATATCAAAAATTCAATAATTAATTTCCTAGTGGATGACCATAGTTCTAGAAGCCGACATAATATCCTGTCCAACCACCATTAGTGCAGATCTTGCCTCTCATAGGATTACGTAGAAGCACAGTGTTATCTATCCCAACTGTACTGTGTATACACACACATCATGATTTTTTCTTTCTATACCCCTTCCTTTGTCAACACCTGTCAAAGGTGGGCACTCTATTGTCATTCAACTTAATTAATACTTTTTATTGTTATCTTCCTGTGGTTATCCATAGTACAAAAGCAGACAGGATATCCTGTCCAAACACTATTAGTGCATGTGATTCTTCTCATAAAATTATGTGAAAGTAGCTGCATGTTTATCCTAACTATGCTGTATACACAAATACAGAATGGTCCTTCCTCTGTATCCCCCTTTTTTGGTTAGCCTGTCAGAGATAGGTAGATGTAAAACTGGTGCAACCATTATGGAAATCAGTGTGGAGACTCCTTAAGAAACTAGGACTGAAAATCCCATTCAAGCCAGCTATCCCCCACTAAGAATTTTCCTGGAGGAACTGAAAACATCATATCACAGTGATATTTGTGTACCTATGTTTATAGCAGCACAATTTGTGATAGCCAAATCTTGGAAACAACCAAGATGCCCGTCACATGAGGAATGGTTAAAAAGATGTGGTATTTTATACAATGGAGTATTACTCAGCTATAAAGAATGATAAACTTGAAGCATTTATACTAAAGTGGATGCCACTCAAACATATACTTATAAGTGAAATAAACCAGACCCACATGTGCAAAGACTTTTTTTAATAGTAATTTACGCCTACTTAAAGAGAGATTGCTCTACATGCAACAGCTACATCAGAAAGTTACAAGATTGCCCTTGGTTTTACAATGATAAATGAAAAACATTAAGATTCTCCAGTTGAACAGGGTATATAAGGATATTTATATTGTCTTTTCCGCTAAAACAGGGAGAACAAACTAACTTGCTGGAACATAATATAGAGAGCTGGTGAGCACGTCACTAATGGAGAAAGGGGATCATTTGCACATAACCAGGACTTCTCCATCCCATCTCCATTTGATGTCAGTCAAAACCCATTGTTGGCCATTTATCATTTTTTTTAAAAAGCAATATGCTTGTGTACATGCACTAGATACTTTATGTACAATAAAGGAATGGGGAAGGGATAAATAAAAAAAGGGAAATTTATGCTGAAGTAGCTGGGATGTGGTGGAACTAAATAACAGTTTTCTTTTTCTTTTTTTTTTTTTTTTGGTGAACCTGGGGATTGAACTCAAGCCCTTGCACTTGCCAGAGAAGCGCTTATTCCACTGAGCCATCTCCCCAGCCCTCAAACTACAGTTTTCTAATTGAGAATGTATTCCTGGTCTGTAAGAACAGAGATCTGGAGTAGAGTTGTTGCATACTCCCCTTTTAGTGGACACTTCCTGCCTGCTGCTGGAGCACGTCAGTTCTATCTGCATCTTCTGTTTCCAACTGTACAGGTGCGTTTGTTTCATTGATAGGCTGTCCACCAAGATGAAATTTGATCTGCCTCACTGACAAAACCTGCTGAGCCCAATGGGCTTTCATGGTTTACTATGTGGTGTATACTTCTTAATCTTAAACTGCACCACAGAACCATCCTGCCCCACCCCCTTAAAATTAATGTGATTATTGTTTTCACTCTTGCCTCCTTCCTTGGGAGTTTTGTGGTCCATAGTGAATGCCACAGTCTTCTCAGCTGCCACTTCACAAAAGAGGTATCAGGTGCACACCAAAGGAGCACACAAGCAGCAGCAGGAGCAGCAGGGGAGGCAGCAGCAGAGGCCTAAGGGGAGGACGTATGCACAGGTCACCTTTTTGAAGGACCACAAAACTCTTCTCCAGAGTTCCTGTAGCATTTTACATTTCCACTAGCAATGATTCCAGTTTTTCCACAAGAGTTACCTGGCTAAATTTTGTTATTATTATTTATTATTATTATTATTAAAAACATCCTAGTCAGTATGAACTGATTTTCCACTGTGACTTTGTTTTCATTCCTGTATAGCTAATGAAGTTGAATATGATTTTGTGTGGTTGGCCCACTTGCATATCTGCTTGGGCTTTTTAAAAACATCCCTTTGCTCTGTAAGGGAGATGGAGCTGAGAAAAAACATTGTAAATATTATTTTTTCCATAACATTTGTATTGACTCCTTCTTTCTCATTGATGCCTATTAATCTCACGTTCTTCATCTTGGCATCATCTTGCATGTGATAGACTATTTTTTCCTGCATTCTTGTTGTTTTTAAGAGACCCTTTCTCACCTTTTCACTAGCTGTACCAGTGTCTTCAAGATCTGAAACTCTGTCTTCGCTTTCACTCAAACGGTTTTGTAGACTCGTGATTGAGATTTTAAGTTCTTCTATATCTCTTTGACTCTGCTTCATGGAATCTATTTCTTTCCTGTATTGCTCATTCAAGGAATCCATCATATTTCTGATCTCCTCTGTTTTTTTAATCAATGTCTTCTTTAGAGGTAGCTATTAATTCTTTTATTGCGTGTTTTTTTCTAGATTGTGTTTCCTCCATATATTTTCAGAATTGATTCTCTACTTCAGATGCTATGATTTCAAAGATTTCTTTTTTTATTTCAGAAATTATTTCTGCTCTGAGTTCCTCTTTACCTTTCTGCTGTTGTTTCTTTGCTTGAGATGCTGTTAATTCATATGTTTCAGCTGGAATAGTGTTTTCTGCACTTGTTCTGGGTGGGCCTTGGATTTCCTCCATACGTTTTCGGATTTGTTTCATTACTTCAGATGCTACATATTCAAAAATTTCTTTTTTTAATTTCAGATGTTAATTCTGGTCTGAGTTCCTCTATATGTTTCTGTTATTGTTTCTTTGCTTCCACCTCTGTTAATTCATGCATTTCAGCGGAGCTTGTGTCCTCTGCACTTATTATTGTTGGGCTCAAGGCCTGAGGCTACATTTTGCTCCTTGTCTTTGTCATTTTGTATGGCACTGACCTCTGACCTGTGGTGTAGCACTTTGGTGCAGTTATAACCTTAGTCATAATGAGATTTGGGTGCCGATCAATTAAGTTTGAGATTATCCAGTTATGCCTGGCCTGGATCTAGCTATTTTGTTCAGCTCCTTTTTGCTGCAGCCCTTCTGGCACAACTGTGAGCATGTGATTTCCTTCTGTTGTGACCCTGGCCCAGGGAGCACCATGGAGCACCAAAGCTCTCCCACACACTCTCCAGGCCATGCTGGGCTGGATGAGGGGCTGGAAGAGTCACGAAACTTCTCACTTGCTTGGCAGGCTTGGGGGCAGGGGCTCAATTGTGAAGTCATCATGATAATGGGAAAACATACTTTCCATAATAGAAAAGAAATTCAAAATTTTAATAGTGCAGTGAAATAATGGGGATGAATTCTACTCAAGCTACTTTAAAATTATCAAAACAATGGAAACCAGCATACTTATCTTCCATTTTCATTTTTACTTCACAGCCAATTTTCATGACTATAGTTGTATAAGAAATGATATACCATGTCAAATAATGTAAGGAGACTATTAGAAAGTGAGAATATTGTATACTTTTAAATACTAAAATTCTGGTGTTTCTTATCTATGACATGAAAAGAAAATAGCACTTTTTTTATTTTAAAGTTTACGAGAGTAAAAAATATTTTTCCAGTACATATACATATATGCGTATATGTGCCTCTTGATACAAAGTTGAAATGAGTCTTTAGTCATTATTTCATTTATTCATACTTATAACTTAAAGTAGGAAGATACTGTGAACCCACCAGTTTCTAAAGATCAATTTGCTGTAAAATATGGAGCTTATATGGCTCTCTACCTAGTATGAATACATACATGTTTGAATTCTAGAATGAATAGGTTAGCAAAGTCTTCATGTAGAAGGAATGCACACACACAAACACACACACACACACACACACACACAGGATAGCAATAAAGACTTCCCATCATACCACAGAAAATCATTAAAGGCCAGCTGTTAAGATCATCCTCAGGGTTCCTGCTCCCTTCCTTGTTCCTTATCCTGTAGAATTCCCTTCACTTGAGTTTGGGTGTGGGGCCTTGATGTTCACACAATCTTGCTCCAGTAATTACATGACATATAGGGTCAGAAGGTTAGATATTTTCATATGTAATTAAAGTCCTTAATCAGTTAACTTTGAGTTCACCAAAAGTGAGTTTGGGAGTAGACCTCATTTAATCATGTGACAGCCCTTGAAGAGGGTATGGGCTATTCCTGAGGTGCAAAGCAGCTGGCTTTAAAGAAGCAGATAGCATGTTGTGGACTGTGTATAGGGAGGGGTGGTCTCTAGGAGCTGTGCAATGAAGAAATGGATTTCTAGCAACAAATCCCTGGAGCTGGGCAGTAGATCTTTCCCTAGTGTGGATTTCAAATGAGATTGCAGCTAACTGATTCCCTGGTGACAGTCTTGCACCACCTTGAGCAAAAAAGACAACTAAGCTGTGTCCAGATTTTTAACTCTTGGAAGTTTGAAAATAATAAATGTGAGTTATTTTAAGCCATTAAATTTATGAACCTATGTGACATAAAAAATTAACAAAGAGCAGTGAGTTTAAGCTTTTGTTTGGTCAATGTAAGGTTGATTTCCAGTAGTGGGATCCTCCAAAACTCATGCTGAAATTTGACATGATAATAACAAATGTAACTGTGCAAGAGATGGACCTATGAGAGGGCATTAGGTCATCAGGGATCTGTCCTCATAAATGAGCTTAATACTTAAGGCTTTTCTGGAGTGTGTTACCTCTCTTGGTACCTCTGCTGTTTTGTTACATGAGGATGAGCATTTTTTTTCCCTCTGAAGACCGTTGCATTCCAAGGAAGCATCACAAATGTGAAATCATCCAGCTTCCAACCTATAGCATCCTTGGTCTTGGACTTTGCAAGTTCCAGGACTATTAGAAGTAAATGTTGGCTCTTTATAAATTACCTACTCTGACATGCTCTATTATAGTATCACCAAACAGACTAAGACATGCCCCTTTTTAATAAGGTCTGCCTCTTTTATAGGATAAGTTTGTCAGTGGGAAACATGGCAGTTGCTCGGCACCAGGTTCTCTAAACTGATGGGCCAGCTCCTTAGGGCACTGGTCCAGAAAAGCCAGCCTGGACCCATGAGGTCCATAATGACCAGTTCGCTGAGATGGAGGAAGGGCTTCCCTCCTCTTGTAGGTAACATGGGATAGCTGAAGTCCTCATTCTGGGAGATGGGAAAACAAGTACTAGGGAGATGATTGCCCAGGAATACTTAGATGACTGTGCAAATGATTTTCACACAGCTATAGCTCCTGCATCCGTGTGCCCTTCACTGATTGCTTTGGAAAGTTATGATTTCTTAAGTACTTATCCTGGACCAAACCATTTCCCTTTATTGTCTCATTTCAATATTTTACCAGCCATATGAAAAGATACTATCTTTTAAAACAGCATTTTAAAGATGTACTTGACATCCAATAAACTACAAATATTTCAAGTGTAAATTTGATGAGCTTTGACATGAGCATGCACCCGTGAAACTATTACCACAATCAAGATAATTAACATATCCATCATCTCTAAAAGTTTCCTTGTCTCTCTTTGCAATGCTTCCTTCCTGACCTTTCCCACCTTTCTCTTTCCTCTCTCCACTTCTCTAAGCAGCCACTGATCTGCTTTCTCTCACTGTATAGCAGAATGCATTTTCTAAAGTTTTGTAAAAATGCAGTCATATGTCACATATTCTTTTTTGCCTGGTTTCTCTCACTGAGCTCAGTTACTTTGGGATTTCTATTTTGGGTTACGTACATCAAGGTTTCAGTTTTGAAAACAGCTTCATTGAGCTTCACTGAGATATCATGCTAGTCACCCCTTTAAAATGTACAACTTAGTAGTTTTGAATTGTGATAAAATATACACAATATAAAATTTGTCACTTTAGCCTACTCCTTCTTAATTGATGAGTGGTATTCCACTGTATGGATCTACCACAGTTTATTTATCCATTCAGACAGGTACTGTCATATCCACACTCAGTTTGGAAATGGGAAAAAGTGAACCATGGAGACAAACTAAAATACTGTTCTGAAATTATGATCAAATAAATGCTTTCACTGGTATTCAAGCCTAGCTCTATCTAGTACTAGAATCAATGCTCTTAGCTATTATACCACTGAAACAAACAAACAAATAAATGAGTGAATGAAAAAACAAAGTATATAAGGGCTGGGGACATAGCTTAGTGGCATAAACACCTGCTTGGCAAGCATAAGGTACAGAGTTGGATCCCCTGGTACCAGAAAAAAACTTATACTGCAACATTTTACAAACTGAAAATATCTAGCTACCTCAAAACATCCGATTTATATGTATATTTACCAGATCCCCCGAGAACCAATAATAAATCAGTTCTTATCATAGTTTAGCCCTGGAGGCAGATAAAGGCCCTTCCCACCTCAATTTGAAAGATCCTTTCACATAAAAAGGTAAGGCCAAAAGGCACTGCCAATACAAGCCAGAGACACTGAGGTGACCATATGATAAACAGCAAGCAGGGTTTTGCAAGTTAACAAACACAGGTCCAGAGAACTAGACATTAAACAGTACTAGAAACATTAGTGTCAAAACAATGTATTTTGTTAAATCATCAGGGAAATAGATGTGCTTTCTCTCTCATCCCTGTGAAACATGTTAAATGAGTGCAAATCAGGAAAGGAAAAAAGTACTTTTGGGGCAACAGTTCAGCTGGAGCAAGTATTTAGAAGGTTCATTGCAGCCCTCAAAGGACTCGATTCACTCAGACTTAGGACTGCTGCAGCTGGGGAACATTCTGAACTGTGTTCCCTACTCTTCCCAGACAGGAGGTTGAGTGCTAACGCACCAAACTACCATCATAGCGCATAAACGCTACCATGGGAGAAGGCAGCGGAAGCCTCTATTTTCCCTAATTCAGAAAAAGAGGAAATGAGTTGTAGTAGAAATTGAAAGGCATTTCTTAACAATATCATAAAGCACTGTAATATAAGCTGTCAAAGGCTGCAGAATGATTCTCCTTACCTGGAATTCATTAAGAGCAAGAGAGATAGCCCTTGGAATACATCCCGGAGTAGAGGCGGAGGAATGCTACCCAGAGGCCTAGAGATGAACTAAATATGGTCTGCAGCAAGTGCTGCCTGCAGCCAGCTAACTGGATCCCAGCCAGTTACACAGGCAAGTCATCCAAATAGTCTGCAAGGAGCACTCACTCAACACCAGCGTGGCCAGATAATACTGCAGTGCTTCCCAGAGAAGCAGGCTCCCCAAATCGGTCTAATTTCATGTGCTTCTTTCTTCTGTAAAAATGTGGTCATAACAGGACAACCCATATGAAATTTAGAAACACGAATATGATGTATATTAAGCCCCCAAGACCTTGGGCTAAAAAATATATGTGTAGTAGTGGTTAGGCATTGTGGCTCATGCAGGTAATCCCAGCACTCTGGGAGGCTGAGGCAGGAGGATAGTAAGTTTGGGCTCAGCCTGAGAAACTTAGTGACAACTTGTCTCAAAATTTATATAAAAATGTACTAAGGATGTAATCTAGTGCAGGGGCCTGGGTTTAGCTCCCAGTACACACACACACACACACACACACCACATAGGACACAGAGATAGTAACTGGTGTTTTAAAGAATCTTAAAACATATGGACTCCAGGTATTCATAAAAATTAGAAGAGAGCCAAATAATAACATCCATAGGACAATTATGAATACAGTCAACAAAGATTTCCACCAAGAGGAAATGGTAATGACTTTTTATCAAAACAATAAGAGCAAATTACAGGGAATTTTGAGTCTGGCATGCTATTGATCTGTCTTTCAATATCTTTTTTTTTTTTCTTTTTTGGCAGAACCAGGGATTGAACTCAGGCCCTTGCAATTGCCAGGCAAGAGCTTATTCCACTGAGCCGTGTCCCTGGCCAAATATGTTGAACTGCTATTGAGACATTAGCAGAAGGATCCAGAATGCACATACAATATTTGCTTTTATATATTTTAAGTATCCCCCTATGCTGTTGCTAGACTGTGTAATGCCATCCAGTCTGAGGACAGTGTATTTTATTAATTTAGTTTTTTATTTAAGAGAGAGATACCACTTAAGACCCACTCAGCTGTGTTAGTTAAGGCCTAGTATGTGACATGCAATCCCCTCTTTAGACAATATCTGGAGAGACCCAGCAAAAGGAATCTAAAAGAAATCTAACATGTTTGTTATAGGTTTTACCTGTACCTGTTGATGTTATTATTTGGTCCATGCATACTTAATTGTTTTTGTGTTTTTTTTATTTGTATCCTCCAGACTCAAAGGCTACCTACGATGAGAATGTCTGGTGTCTGTCGAGGGCCTGTAGATAGACCCTCTGGAAAGTATCTCTGCAATCAACAACAACAACTTCTGTCAGCCTGAAGAAGCCAGAGCAGTCATTGTCTATTGCTCTATCATGGCAGTTTGGGGTTACTTCTTCAGAGGGAGGAATATTGAAGGCAGCTGAGTTAGATATATTATAGGCAGTCAGACAAGTCAGACAGGGATAATCCCTCAGAGGACACAGTATAGGAAAGGCAAGATACCACAAATCTGTGGGAGACACAGGCACCTCTGCTGTGGGCCAGACCTCAAGACAAAAGATTAAACAAAGCCACCCACATACCTCCCTAGGGATGGAAATCAGGGATTGATATTCTAAATAAGTATTTATCTCCATGAAAAACCCAGGAAGAGTCACTAACCCAACCCCCTACAAGAAAAGCCTCTGCTTTGTATTCAGGCCCACTTCCCATGTGACTCACTTCCCTGTTTGATCCCATTTGATCAATTTTACCTGAGCAATTATGCTTGCAATCTTATTGGTTGATGATAGTTTTGTCCTACGTCATATATGAGTTTCCACATTTTGCACCTTAGATCCTTCTCACCTCATGGTTTTGCTCTATAAAAATCCCCCAAAAGGCATATTTCTTGGCAACTCACTTGGGTACCCTCTCTGACAGAAGCTTTCTTCCCCCAAATAAATGTATTCTGCTCTTAAAATTAGAAGAGGGATAATAGAATATGTCTAAATCAAGAAAATGGATCCCAATTCGTTGCCTGGGCTTTAAAGTCTCTCACAAGGGCCCAATCCCAGTCTCTGGACATCTTCTTTACCTACAGCTGGGACATAAATTCACTGTCGGGGATTGGCTCAGTGCTAGCCTAACACAGCTTTGTAAGGTTTTTTTGTTGTTGTTGTTATTTTTTTTCAGAACCAGGGATTGAACTCAGGCCCTTGCGCTTGGCAGGGAAGTGTTTATTCCACTAAGCCATCTCCCCAGCTCCTGTAAGAAATGTTTTAAGAAATGCCACCTGATATTCTAACACTCAACATCAGCTAACTTAAGATTCTGTACTTGTGGTGATTTTTATATCGAATTCTTTCACTCCTTTCCTTTTTCAGAATTATCAGGAAATTTTAGTCCTCTGTTTTTACTCAAGAGAAGTGAGAATATATGCTCACAAAACACTTATATATCATTGTTCATAGAGGCTTTATTTGTAAGAGTTAAAAAATCTAGGAAGGACAACACTAGATTTAATAAACAAAGTGTGGTACATCACTTTCTCTTAGTTCAATGAGAAGAAAGATTTGAACTAATAGTGTTTGACAAGATATCATGTCTGCATCGTGTACTATGAATAACCACTATGAAGACAACAATATGCAATGTATTAATTATTGTAACTGTCCTACTATCCATTTTATTTATTTATTTACTTATTTATATTTTTTGGCGGAACCAAGGATTGAACTCAGGCCCTTGTGCTTGCCAGGGAAGTGCTTATTCCATTGAGCTACCTTCCTGGCCCCTACTAATCTGTTTTAAAACTGTCTCATTGTTACTTTTTTCTCAATAAAATTAATAAAAACATAGGATAGATGTACAGCTACTTTCTTTTAGTCCAATGAGAAGAAAGATTTGTACCAATATTGTTTAGACAAGAGATCATGTCTGCATCTTGTACTGTGAATAACTACTATGAAGACAGCAATATGCAATGTATTAATTGTTATAACATTAACATAAAAATTGTAACTTCTACTCACCTGTTTTGAAACTATCTCATTGCTGTTTTATTAAAATTAATAAAATATTTTTTAAAAAAAGAGTGTAGCACATACAATGAAATACTGCACAGCAATACCAAGGAAATACAACCTATGCACGTAATGGCATGTATGAATCTCGACAATGTCCTGAGTGAGAGAAGCAAACTGCAAAATATTATAAACTGTATGATTCATTCATATGAAATTATAGGCTGTGCAAAGTTCTATGGTGGAAAACTCAAAGCAATAGGTCCAGATGATGATTTCTGGAGGTTAAATTATGCTCCTCTAAAATATACGTTGATGGGCTGGTAAGATAGCTCAGCGGTCTAAAGCACCTGCTTAGGCAAGCTCTCAGGGACCGGGGTTCGATCCCCAGCACCACATGCCATGCCAGCCCCTCCTCCAGGGCGGGCTGAGCTGACCCCCCCCCCCGCAAAAAAAAGAATCCATGCTGTGTAGCGAGACACTGTAATAAGATAAAAATAAATTTAAAAGAAAATATATATATATATATATGTTGAAATCTTTAAAAAATTTGTTTGTTTATTTATTTGATGCATGATCTACCTGTGCAGCTCAGAATCCCAGTAATTGTTCTGTTTCAGCCTCCCCAGCTCTGAGATTACAGGCATGTGCCACCATGTCCGGTTTTGGTGGTGGCACAGCATGCCAGGGGTTCTGGGGCCAGCACAGCATGTGGTACCAGGCATCAAACCCAGTCCTTGTGCTTGCCAATCAAGCGCTTAGATCGCTAAACTATCTCCTCAGCCCTATGTTGAACTCTTGATCCTCAGAATCTGTGAATGTGACCTTATTGAGATATATCTTCCTGAAAGAGTTGAAGACATTATATTGCAGATGCACACACACACACACACACACACACACACACACACACACACACACACGTTTATAACAGCACAACTCTTAAGAGGTAAATCTTATAAGTGGCCTATATGTTTATCAACAGAAGAATGGATAGAGAAAATGAGGTATACACAGACGTTCTTCATTCAGTGCCTGAATTCCATTCCTGCAACTAGGTCGTTAGATGAATTGGTCATTAAATGAGGAATTGTACATAGTATACACATTACAATATTCAGAGCAAACAAATTTTCAAAAGAAATTGCAACATGATGACTTTGCTTTTATTTGTCCAATTTTATATAGAGAACTGTAATGTATAGCAGAACACAAAGTAACTGAACTGTACTGTACAATACAATCAGCCAAAATTATAATGCTTTATAAATAAGGTATACTTCATAAATAAGGTATACTGTACATAAAAGACATTGAAGCCCTATAAGCAAAATTTACAGAACTGTAAAAAGAACAAAGACAAGTCATAAATCTCAGTGGCAGGTCACAGGTCTGAATAACATTCCTAGGCTGTAAGTCCTAACGGTTGTTAAGCAGGTGTATTAATAACAAGAAATATCTGTATGCACAATAGAGCACTACTCAGACACAAAAAGGATAAATTTGAGTCATTGTGTAGTGAAATACTTAGTGAAATAAATTAGACATTGAAATTTAAATATCATGTATAAATAATTTGAAGAGCACAATGAAAGATAGTGGAAACCAGAGGTAGACCTTTTGCAAATGGGAAGAAGATATGTAAAAGTGGGGAGAGAAGAGGAAAGGGAAGGAAAACAGATTAAGAGGTCTTACGTACATGTCCCAACTCCCCATGATGAATGTATGCATTACGAAACACAAACAGGTAATGATAAAAAAATTAAAAGTAAAATAAATGAAAATTGAATATGTAAAAAGATAAATGGGATCTCTGTACATGTAATCATGTTTAGATAATGCTGATAGGACAGGCAGTAATCTAATGTGACTGATATCATTAATGATGGGACACAGAAACAGACACCGAATGAGAAAGTCACAGGATGACAGGGATTGGAGTGCTGTGCCTTCATGCTAGCAAAGACTTTCAGCAATGTCAGAAGCTAAGAGAAAGACATGGAACAGGTCTTTCCATGGAGCCTTCAGGAAAAGTGGCCCTGCCAGCCCTTGACATCGGACCTCTTCCCTCCAGAACTGTGAGAACAAATATCTGCTGTTTAAGGTCATCCCATTTATGATAATGTGTAAGAGTAGGCCGAGGACATTAGCACAGAGTTAGGGAAGTAGAGGCAATCGCAAAGGTTCAGTGAGAAATTCTCCATCCTGGAAGAACAGTTCTACATGTTTACACAAGCATGAGTGATATGAATGTACACATCTGACACAACACACCTAATAGTACTCTTAGATTTGTGCATGACACTGTAAGTTTTATCTCCAAAAGTACCATAAATAAACATTAAATTCTCTTCAACAATTTGCAAGCTGAAGCATTCAGGAATAAAGTATGCTGATGTTACAACTTACTTTATTTGAAGGATGGAGAAGTGGATAGATATGTGATGAAGAAATACAACAAATGCTAAGCACTACAGAACCTAGATACTGCATATTCATTTCAATTATGTGTTGGAAACTTTGATACTAAAATGTTGGATGGTACCAACTGTGTTTGTGGTATGTGTCTTCAAGACCAGTTCCTCAGCCCACCTCACATGTGCTCCATCTAATCAAACCAGAAATGTAGGAGTTGACTCTGCCTCAACACATTTTACAGTGACTCTCCCTAAATCATGCGGCTACCAGTAGTGTCGCAGCCTCATTTATTTCCCAATTTTGCAAGGACGGGGATCATCCTGACTTAGCCCTCATTTTATACTCACCACCAAATCCAGTGCCTGTACCTGGTACATGGTTGAAACAGCATGGTTGAAAAGCTGTCACATGCCTTACCCAGATCTGCCTTGTCTCCAGTTGGTCACTGGGTCTATCACTCTTTCTGAACCCAAATTCTAACTGGTGCATTGTACCTAGTGCCCTGACTACACAACACCAACCTTGCTGGCTTCTCCTCTCCAGACTGTGATAACTGTTAACAGCTTCTTGCTTTCAGCTTACCTTGATTTCTCACTTACCTAATCAGATTTGACATGGCAACCTTCACGAATGTTTCCATTCTATTCTAGTCCATTCTATTCTATTCTATTCTATTCTATTCTATTCTATTCTATTCTATTCTATTCTATTCTATTCTATTCTATTCTATTCTATTCTATTCTATTCTATTCCATTCTATTCTTTCTACTCTATTCTATCTATCTCATTTTATTTTAAGGCATTTAGTACTGGGTTTATAGGATCTCACTACATAAATGTGACTTGTAGTGATTCTCCTGTTTCAGCCTCCCAAGTACTGGGATTACAGACATGCACCAGCATGCCAGGTCTCAATCTCATTCTCAGTGCACACTGGGGGAAGGGCCAGTATGGCATGACAGGAATGGAACCCCAGCTGCTGTGCTCTGCCTAAGCAGACACTTTGGGCCTCTGAGCTATCTGGCCAGTCTTGACCAACATTTGTAATAGTGTCTCCCTTTTCTTTAGGTACAAAAACAGACCACCCTATCTGTCAATTCTGTTTGCCTGTTCGTATCAGACTTGGCCATTATTATAGACTTTGTATTGTATTTGACACAAAGTAAAGCAATGAATTTTTTATCAAACCCTTGTAAGTATTACCTGTTTCCTGGCTGTCTTTGGCCCTGATATATGCTAGCATGTTTCCTTCATAGTATTCCCTACACCTTCATATCCCAGGCGACTTAATCCATTGCTATTGTTTTCACAAATAAACAGAGACTGGTTTATTGACAAAATAAATAAATTTATTTCTCACATTTCTGGATGATAGGAAGTCCCATATCATATTGCCTATATCTAGCAAGGGCCCTCTTGTTAAATCATCTCATGAAAAACAAGAGAACAAGACAAAGAAATAAAGGGAGCAAAGCTTACTCTTTTCTGGTTCTTTAATAACTAACCCATTCTCATCATAATGACTTTAATTCATTCAGGGAAGTCAATTGCTCAATCTTTTTTTTTTTTTTTTTTTTTTTTTTTTTTTTTTTTTTGCATAACTGGGGATTGAACTCAGGCCCTTGCACTTGCCAGGGAAGCACTTATTCCACTGAGCCACCTCCCCAGCCCCAAATTTTTCATTACTTTTTTTTTTATCTTTTGCAGAACTGAGAATTGAACTCAGGCCCTTGCTCTTACTAGGCAAGCATTTATTCTACTGAACTATCTCCCGGGCCCTCAATCACCTCTTAAAGGTCTAGAATTTTTAATATTATTACAATGACAATAAAATTTCAACACAAGTTTTAGAGGGGGAAGCCAAACTGTAGCACCTGCCAACGTGGCAGACCACTTAACCCTGAGCTTCCATCTGTTATTCTAGCGGCTGAAACAATGTTGAAAGAGAAGAAAGTGATGGCAAAAGGGGAACAAGAAGAGTGAACACAACAAAATACTTTTCTTTCAACTGAAACTGTAGGGCAGCACGTGGTTATTACAGGCTCAAGGCAGAAAGTGAACTTACCATGCTCATTGTGGCAGTGCATATGCTAAAGCTGGATTGATAGAGAAGATGAGTGCAGCTGCTGCACAAGAGCGATGTGTAAACTCATGATGTATTTCCTATATTTAACTGCATTACTTAAGTAAGACTTCCTCAACTTATGAAATGGAAAATATGTGCTATGAAAACAAAGTATATTCATTGCATAAGGAAAAAATAAATCATTAACTCAGCATTTTGAGGTGGGGGCAGAAAAATATGAAAAAGGGGACATAATGAGGAGAATGATCAATAAACACTGAACAAAATAACAGGATCTGAAACCAACATGCAAACCTCAGTTACATTTCTATACGCGAATAGTGAAGTATGTAAAATATAAACGAAGAAAGTAATCAGGTTTACAGTAGTGACAGAAAGGTAAAGCACCTAGGAAGAAGTTGAACAAAAAATTTGAAAGATCTCTACCATGCAAATGATAAAATATTGATGAAATATATTCAAGAAGATACAAAGAATGGAAAGTCAACCCATGTTCATGAATTGAAAACTCAGTTGTGTTAAAATGTCCTTCATAACACAGCATTCTCCAAACTCAATGAAATGTCTATCAAAATAAAATGCATTCTTCACAGAAGTGAAGAAATAATCTTGGGTTTGTATAGCACTGCAAAAACATTATGAGTAGACAAAGAAATCTTGAGCAGAAAGAATAAAACAAGTGGCATTATACTACTCAATTTTAAAACATACTATCAAGAAATAGTAATCAAAACGGCATGGCATTGTCATAAAAGAATTCATATTAACCAATGAATATAGCAAGGTTGGAAGTAAATCTGTATGTCTACTGCCAACTCATATTTTAACTTGGAATACGACAAACGCTTAAAAAGTGCTACAGGGAAAATTGGCTATACATGTGCAGTATAATGAAACTAGACCCCTATCTCTCACCATATGCAAGAATCAGCTCAAAATGGATTACAGCCTTACTGAAAACTTTGAAACATAAAGCTACAAGAAAAAATCAGAAAAATACTTCAGAACATGGGAATAAAGAAGGACTTTTTTTTGATAAAACCCCAAAGCACTGGCAACAAAGTCAAAATAAATGAATGGAACTACAGTAAAACATTGCTTTTCAAGCATAATTTGTTTGAGAAATATGCATATAATACAGAACACTTGTATATCAGAATGAATTTCCTCATAAGGAGCAATGAAACGCAGATGATTTGTTCCACAACTCAAAAATATTCATAGAAAACTGATTATAATACTGTGATATAATACTAGAAATTAAGGAAAAACAAAATACAAAGGAAAAAAATAATTTGCACTTCACTTCGAAGACCTCTGTGTCTGGTGTGAGAGAGACAAGAGAGAGGAAAGCTGCTGTGTAGAGTGACTTTCATGTACTATTCATATTCCAAAATAACACTTCTTTATCAGGACTAAAGATATAGCTCAGCAGCACAAGTGGCTGCTTGGCAAGTGCAAGGTCTGGAGTTCAATCCCTGGTACCTGGAAAAAAAGAAGACTTTGAGAAATGTTTGCTTGTCTTGTGGAGCACACACAGAAGAAACCACTCACAATCCACTGTTTTGCTGTATATCAATCTCAAAATCTACTGCACAGCAAAGAAAACAGAGTGAAGAGACAACTTTTGCAATGGGAGAAAATGTTTACAAACTTTCATCCAGCAAAGAACTGATACCTAAAATATAGAAATGATTCAAACATTTTAGTAACAGCAACCTCCCAAGAATCCATTTAAAATGGGCAGTAGACCCAGAAATTTCTCAAAAGAAGACATATGAATGGCCAGTGGGTACATGAACCCATATTCAACTTAACTACTTATCGTAGAGACATCAATAAAAATCTATGAGACATCACCCCATTCCAGTTAGAAATTGCTACTAGCAAAAAGGCAAAAGGTAACAGCCACTGAGCACTGGTGGAGAAGTGAAAAAAGGGAACCATCATGCACCACTGGAGAGAACACTAATCAGCTCAGCCAGTGTGCAAAATAACATGGACAGAAATTTTACCTCAACATGAATCACAACTCAACATTCACTCATGCCAGATTTAGATACTTTAATGAAGATTTAGACTTCCAAGCGGTGCTATGATGGGTTAAGAATTTGGAGGCTCATCAGGATGGCATACATGAAGTTGGCATAGAAGAAAGATCTGAATTTTGGAAGGCAGAAGGTGGAATCTTCCACACTGGATTATATCCCCATTCCAAATTCATATGTTGATACCATTGAGTCCAGTGTGATTTTTTTAAGATAATGAAAAGTGGTCATTGATGATAAATGAGATCATAGGGTAGGTATCTACTCCAGTAGGACTACTGTCCTTATTGGCAGAAGAGATGCTGGGAATGTGTGTGTACAGACAAAAGACCTGGAGAGCACACAGACAAGACAGCCATCTATAGGCCAAGGAAGTGCTGGCAAAAACTGAAATTCAATCTTGAGCTTCCAGCCTACAGAAATGTGTGGAAATAAAATTGTGTGGCTTAGGCTATTCATGCTATAGTACTTAAATAAAGCAGGTAGTAGATGACACAGGTGGTATGCTGTGTGGGACCCTGGGACAGAAGACGATCTCAGGCCAGGCGTGGTGGCCCAAGCCTGTAATCCCAGCACTTGGGAGGCTGAGGCAGGAGGATTGTTGTGAGTTAGAGACCAGCCTGAGCTACAAAGTGATCTTAAGGCCAGTCTGAACTGCATAGTGAGACCCTGTCTCAAAACAAACAAACAAACAAAAAAAAAAAAACAACGACCTCACTGCATGCATACATCTGGTAATCTGAACAGCTAATTTGAAGACAACATTATGTAGTACAACAAATACCGTAAAATTCATATTATTTTGTTTAGTGAAATTCTGTATCATTTGTAAATTTTCTGTTTGAATACTATTTTGTACTCCCTTTAAAGTAAAAAAAAAAAGTATTTTGAAAGAGAAAGAGGGTCTCAGGGGGAAATGAATGAAATCTGAATAAAGTGCATACAAGAATTCTCTGGACTATCTTCACATCTCTGTACATCTAAAACTATTCTTAAATTAAATATTTAAATTTTAAAATAATTAAGAAGGAAGTATCTGAAGCCTGTAGTACAGGGAAACATGAGCTTATAAATAAGGCTCTGGACTCCACAGATATCCCCGTTTCCCCTACCCTTATTATTTCCTCTCTAGACACATCCCAGAGCACCCATTGAGGCTACCTTCCAGCATATGAAGCAAGATGTGTGCCCCTCCTGGTCTACCTCCCTCATAGCTACTGTACAAATATTTCTATTAGAAATAAAACATGCTCCAGGAAAAATGGAAAATCTGTGCTATTTCCAGCCCCTCCATGCTCTGTAATAACATTCACCTCGCTGTTGCTTTACTATCTCTCAAAAGGAGAAGAAAAAAGGCCTTCAAAATTTGCAGGTCAACAGTAGTGAGGCCTATGGCAGAAATGCTGGTGTTAACAGGAAATGCTTCACAGCCCTGTTCCAACTGCTCCATCCCGATATAGATAGCATTACTGTTTGAGAATCCAACTGAGTCTCCTCGTGTAAACCATTTATGCTGCCAATTAAGAAAAGATTCAGTCATGCTTAATTCCCCTTCCTATACATTTTCCTTGCAAATAACAAGAGACGAAAAAAGGAGGGGAAATCCAAGGGAAACTATGCCTGTAAAGACGTTCAGCAAACAGGCTACTAGAACAATGTTTTTAAAACAGGGGAACCTGGTATCAAGTAATATGATGAGATCCATAAGGCCAGTGGCCTGCAAAGCAGTTAATGTGGACAGGGCAGTTCAGCTTTCACTGGGTAGTTCAGCCACATCTGCCTCATTCTGGACAAAGCAGAGATCCCCCTAGGACTAACTTCCATCCTGATGAGCAAGTCTGGCTTCTTTGATCTATTTCTCTCATGAGCCACAGCATATTTTTGCCTAAAGAGCAAGACAGGGAAGAAGACATTAGGGCCCGCAAGGCATGTGCTCCTCTAGTGGCACTCGCACGACGCTGATGAAATGAGAAAGTAGCTCTCCATGAGCCAGAGGTACAGAGCAGCACTGACCTGCGAAACAGAAGAGCCTGTGAACACAGCGGCCAAGTTACCTGTTCATTTGTCCCTGCTGCTTTTACTGATGACAAAACTGTTAACCTGTGTCCCAATCAGAGCGCTACCAGACAAGCACCCTCTGGTCTTCTGTGCCCCTAAGGGAGGCAAAGGTCATTCTCCATCTGTTTCACACACGTTCTGCTTTTTCCTTTCAGTGTAAATGAAGCTGAAAGAAGGAGACATGAAGGAATTGTAGTATTTTAGCTTTCTGAAGCTTCATTAGCTGTAGAGAGTAGGAGAAACAAGTTCCTGGGCTGGCAAAAGAGAAGCACACACAACATTTTTAGGTCACTTTTTAAGCATCTATAAAGAAAAGACTAGTGAGAATAAGTGGCCAAAGTTTCTGCTATCCAGATTGTTCTTTGTATTTTCGGGGCCTGTAGCTTTAAAACATTTCTGGTCTTTCTATTTTATCTTCTACTCAGCCTAGTCAATCCAAGCAGTGACCATGCTTGTATGACAGTTACACATGTATATATTTATGTAAATATAGGCAGAAGCTGATATTCATGTTTTGTTGTGTGTTTACGTGATGTGAAAACATGTTCAGGAAGAAAATGGGAAATCACTTAATTGTAATTTTAAAACCCAGAATGCAAAACAAAATTGCAATGAAGTATCACCACACACTCATTAAGACAACTGCTATTTAAGAAAAAACAGAAAATAACATGTGTTGGCAAGAATGTGGGGAAATTGGAACACTATCACACTGTTGGTAAGAATGCAAAACAGTGTAACTGTTATGAAATACTATGGAAATTCTTAAGAAATTAAACATAAAATTATGATATGATCCAGCAATCCCACTTCTGAATGCATAAACAAAATAATTGAAAGCAGGATCTCTCAGAAATATTTGCATGCCTATGCTCATAACAGCATCATTTGTAATAGTGAAGAGGTTAAAGCAACCCAACCACCACCCACAGATGAATGAAAAAAATTATGACAGCACATAGGCTTGCAATAGAATATTCTTCGGCCTTAAAAGGAATGAAATCCTGTGACATGCTACAATGTAGATGAAAGCAAATATATTGTTGCTGGGCATGATAGCAAGAGGATCACTGTCAGTTTGAGATCAGCTTGGGCTACATTGTGACTTCAAGGCCAGCCCCGTGAACTGTATGGCAAGATCCTGTCTGAGAAAAAAATATCAAAGATATTAAACTATGCAAAATAAGGCAGTCACGAGAAGACAAACCCTGTGATTGCACTTAGATGAAGCATCTAGAAAAGGCAGACTTATAAAAAAGAAAATAGGAGTCTGGGGAGATAGCTTAGTACAATCAGTGCTTCCCTGGCAAGTGCAGGGTCCTGAGTTCAATCCTAGATAATGCAAAAAAAAAAAAAAAAAAAAAAAAAAAAAAAAAAAAAAAAAAAAAAAAAAAAAAAAAAAAGAAAGAAAAAGAGAAGGAAAAGAAAATAGAACAGTAGCTGGCAGGTTTAGTGGAATGAGAAAATGGGAGTTGTTTACTGGGTGGAGGTGCAAAAGTTGTGGAAATTCATTTCACAACAATATGAATATGCTTCACATTACATAAAATGTTCATGATGGCAAATATTATGCTATATCTTTGACTATAATTAAAAATTCATTTTGAGAAGGATAAAAATGAGACATGATGTGGGAAGAAAACTAAGAAAATAGGTTTGGAAGGATTCACCACCTGTCTACTGTGAAACGTGAAGCCTTTGGCCCGGTATCTTGGAGCAATCAGACATCCCAGTGCATATTTGGCCCTTCTACTCCTTCAAGAATCAGCTTATTTTTATTCTCTTTCAAATAAAATATACAAAATAGTTAGGATAGATATACAAGTACTTTCTCTTCCTTCAATGAGAAGAAAGGTTTGAACTAATAGCGTTTAGACAAGATATTATAACTGCATCTTGTATTATCAATAACTACTACAAAGACAACAAAATGCAGTGCATTATTTATTGCAACTGTCCTACTAACCTGTTTTGAAACTGTCCCATTGATATTTCTTTCTCATTAAAATTAACTGAAAATATATATATATATCAAAATCATACTGGTTTTAATTAACAGATGAAATATTGGTTCACATGATAAAGTGCTGAAAAGGGAAACAATAAAACTGTCAAACCCCAGGGGGGAAAAAAAGGAAAAGAAAAAAGAAGAATCTGCTGATAGTAATTCTACTCAGAAGGGCTGGACAGACAATTGATCTCCATGAAAGAGTAGGAAAACCTGAATAATGGCAACCTCCTAGTCCCTGTGATTACCAAAATCTAGGTGCTTCTGATTTTCATGACAAAGAAGACAGAAGTGCAAGGCCTGCAGCCTGGAGCGAGGTCTTCTCTCATAGATGCCGTAGGCCTGCCTGGGGAGATGCTAGGTGAAGAAAGGCAGCATAGGCTTTGAAAACAGCTTTCTTGGTTTCCGCTATTTTATGCTTTTTAATTCATTATATATATATAATTTTTTTTTGGTGAAAAAGGGGATTGAACTCAGGCCCTTGCATCACGACTGTATTTTGTTCTTAACATTTTGTGGTAAAATGCATATAAATTTTCCCATTTAATTATTTGAAGTATACAATTCAGTAGCATTAACTGTATTTACACTGTTGTACAATCGTCATCATCATTTTCAAAATTTCAGCCCCCAAGTGGAAACTTTATAAGCATTAAACAACAATTTGCCCTTTTCATTTCTCCCTACTCCTGGTAACCTCTGATCTGTGTTCTGTCTCCATGAATTTGCTTATGGTACATACTTCATACATGTGGTTTCACATAACATTTGTTCTTTTGTTTTTGAATTCTTTCATTGAGTATAATGTTTCTAAAGATCTTTTACATTGTAGCATGTAGCAGAACTTCATTTTTCTATGAAGAATGAAGCTGGACCCTGAGAGGACTTCACTGACCTCATAAGAAACATAAAGTACATGTGTTGGTATATAAGTCTTGCTCTATCTAGGTCTTAACCATGCAACAGAAAAGTATAAAAATGAAGTATACATTGCGGGACCATAATATTAAACTGAGCTGTAAATGGGTATGGTCGACAACATCTTCGGATAACTCACCATTGTTGTGGAATGCTGGACTGTGTTGGATTGCGTTGTTGAGTTCAAGCACCTAAGTTAGTTGAATGACAATGGAGTGCCTATCTCTGACAGGTGTAGACAAAGGAAGGGGTATAGAAAGGAAGAATCATGATGTGTGTGTATAGACAGTACAGTTGGGATAGATAATGCTGTGCTTCTACAAAATCCTATGAGAGGCAAGATTTGCACTAATGGTGGTTGGACAGGATACTATGTTGGCTTCTAGTACTACAGTCATCCACTAGGAAAATAATTATTGAATTTTTGATATAATTCAGGTATAAAATTAAGATAAGTAAGCAGCTACACTCTTAATTCACTGATAAGAGACATATGGTATAATAATGTCTATAAGTATAATATCATGTATGCACCTTGTACGATACCAAAACATTATGAAAATAGTTTGCAATGCATTAATTTATCAAATCCATCTTGTCACGGTATCTTAAAACTGTCTTAATGATATTTGTACTTCAATAAAACAAAAATTTAAAACAAGAGTGAAGCTGGATAAAACTCCTTTGTAAAGACACAACATATTTTGTTATTCACTGATTTGTTTGTGGACATTTGGGTGATATTTATTTATTGCATTTTAGGGAAGGATCTACAGGGTGTTCAAGGTCTCACTACTAGATTGGACTCCTAGTAATCCACCTCTTTACAGCCTCCCAAGAGCTGGGATTATAGGCGTGTACAACCATCCCCAGTCTCGCTTGAAGTCTCAGCAGCCCCGGGGGTGGGGCCACATGCCAGGCCCCGGGATCAAACTCCCAGCCCCTGAGCCTGCTTGCATGTGCTTTAATCTGCTGAGCTATTGGGCTAGCTCAAGGGGCTGGCTCTTTCTTGACTATTGTAAATAATGCTTCCAAAATGTCGCTGTACTGTGTCCCTGTTCTGAGTTCTTTAGGATATATACCTATGATTGAAATTGCTAGGTCATGTGCTAATTTTATGTTAAATTTTAGAAGAAATTGTCAAACTGTATTCCACAAGGGTTACATCATTTTACATTCCCTCCAACAATGTATGAGGGTTCCAATTTCTTCATATTCTTGCCACACATATTTCTTTTCTTTGCATTGCACCTATCCCAGTGGGTGTTGCCATGGTTTAGATCAAGTGCCCCTCAAAGGCCTCATGCACTCACAGGCAGACATTTGGGAAGATATTTACATCAGGTGGGTGCTACAGCTTGGAAGTGGGGCGTAGCAAAAGAGGCGGGTCATTGGAGGTGTGACCCGAAAGTGCATGTCTCCCTTCCTGTGTCTTCCTTCCTGTACTTCACAGCTGGATATTGTTTATCTAGCTGCATAGAAGTTCTGCTACAAGCTATTACAGGCTGGCACAATAAGAGCAGTTTTCCTCTATCCACACCATTTTCCTATGTCATTCCTGTGTTGAAGAACATGGAGTGAAGCTTCATTTAAAAAAATAAATTAATGTAATTTTGAATAGTAAAACCAAAAGCAAAAATAAACAGCATAGTAGCCGGGCATGGTGGCGCAGGCCTGTAATCCCAGCACTAGGGAGGCTGAGGCAGGAGGACTGTTGTGAGTTCGAGACCAGCCTGAGCTACAAAGTGAGTTTAAGGCCAGCCTGAACTGCACAGTGAGACCCTGTCTCAAAAAGGCAAAAAAATAAATAAATAAATAAAAAAACAGCATAACAGAGACAAAAACAGGGTAACACATAACAATACATATGTTACAGATTTTCAAAACAAGGATACTTAATTAACAATGGTCATTCTACTATTTTTATCAGCAAATCTGTTGCTCAGATTAACAGATATTATTATGCAATATTGGACAAATAATTGAATATTACTGCTTGGTTTCAAGAAACCTTAATTTTTTCTTGTCTTTGCTTTTTACTCTTTTTTTATTTTATTTTTTTTTGTGTGTGTGTGTGTCAAATTTATAATTTTTTTTCATTTTTTTATGTTTTTTATTTTTTTTCCATTTATTTTTATTTTATTAAAATACAAATGTCGAGTTCGATCGGTAGCGGAAGCGGAGAGCGGACCCCAGAGAGCCCTGAGCAGCCCCACCGCCGCCGCCGGCCTAGTTACCATCACACACCGGGAGGAGCCGCAGCTGTCGCAGCCGGCCCCAGTCACCATCACCGCAACCATGAGCAGCGAGGCCGAAACCCAGCAGCCGCCCGCCGCCCCCCCCCCCGCCACCTCCGCCCTCAGCACTGCTGACACCAAGCCCAGCACCACGGGCAGCGCGGGGAGCGGCGGCCAGGGCAACCTCACATCAGTGGCGTGGACAAGAAGGTCATCGCAATGAAGGTTTTGGGAACAGTGAAATGGTTCAATGTAAGAAACGGATATGGCTTCATCAACAGGAATGACACCAAGGAAGATGTATTTGTACACCAGACTGCCATAAAGAAGAATAACCCCAGGAAGGACCTTCGCAGTGTAGGAGATAGAGAGACTGTGGAGCTTGATGCTGTTGAAGGATAAAAGGGTGCAGAGGCAGCAAATGTTACAGGCCCTGGTGGAGTTCCAGTTCAAGGCAGTAAATATGTAGCAGACCGTAACCATTATAGATGCTATCCACGTTGTAGGGGTCCTCCACGCAATTACCAGCAGAATTACCAGAATAGTGAGAGTGGGGAAAAGAATGAGGGATCGGAGAGCGCTCCCGAAGGCCAGGCCCAACAACGCCGGCCCTACCGCAGGCGAAGGTTCCCACCTTACTACATGCGGAGACCCTATGGGCGTCGACCACAGTATTCCAACCCTCCTGTGCAGGGAGAAGTGATGGAGGGTGCTGACAACCAGGGTGCGGGAGAACAAGGTAGATAAGTGAGACAGAATATGTATCGAGGTTATAGACCACGATTCCGCAGGGGCCCTCCTCGCCAAAGACAGCCTAGAGAGGATGGCAATGAAGAAGATAAGGAAAATCAAGGAGATGAGACCCAAGGTCAGCAGCCACCTCAACGTCGGTATCGTCGCAACTTCAACTACCGACGCAGACGCCCAGAAAACCCTAAACCACA
>PVKA01018178.1:0-34969 GCA_004027165.1 Ctenomys sociabilis
TGCTACACTTTTAAGCCACTATGATTAATATTTTATGCGTTGTAATGGAAAAAGTGGTCAACATCACAAGAACAGATAGGAACCATAAAATAAAAGCTGAAAACTCTAAGAAAGAGCCAAAGGGAAATGTGTAAATAAAAAAGTAGTGTAATAGAGATAAAAAAGGCCTTTCACTGGCACATTAATATATTCAACATGGCTAATAGAAAAATCAATGAGCTTGATGATAAGAAAATACAAACTTCCCACACTATACTGCAAGAAGAACAAAAGCAAAAGAGGATACCCAAGAATGTTGGGATGATACAAAAGTTTAATATGTACAAGTGAAATGACAGAAGGGAAAAGGCAAGTGAAGAAAAATGAATACTTGAAGTAATAATTGCTAAGAACACTCCAAAACCCATAACAGATACCAACCACTAGATTCAGGAACCTCAGAAAACAACAAGTGACAAACAAGAATAAAAGTTATCCTGAATCACATAATATTTAGACCACAGAAAAAACTGAAGACAAAGAGAACATTTTCAAAGAAGCCACAGAGCAAATCAGAAAAACAAAATGTGTCTTGACTTGTTCAGTGATATGAGCATAACCTGAATGTCAAAATTGGACAGAGCAAATTTAGGGAAGACAGAAACAAAAGCCAGTGCCACTCATAGACTCAACAATCTTTTTAAAGTAGTTGCAAAATAATTCAAGAATAAATGAATATAGGAGAAGGAGTAAGAAGTGTGTTCTAGGAATGAAAGGATTGCTTAACATTTAAAGATCACTCACTTATAATCATGTTCAAAAAATGTATGGTCTACTCAACAGATGTGAAAAAGCATTGGCTAACATTCAGTATCCACACATGACTATAACTCAGGCAAGTAGAAAACTTCTAAATCTGCAAGGAGCACCTACAAAAATTTCACAGCCAGCATCACAGACAATAGAAAAATGCTGACATCTGCTTTCAGTTTGGAGATGCAACTAGTGTGTTCTAAAAAGATCCATCCATTCAGCATGTACTGAATATTGGAATTAGTATAACAAAGCACCAAAATATTTAACAGGTAATAAATATTAAAAGGAAGAAAAAGCACCACCATTTTTCTTTTCTTAATTTAATTTTATTTTATTTTATTGAAGAACAAATAGCAATGAGACTGTTCCAAATCAAATTAGTAGGACAGATTCAATAATTAATACATTGTATATTGTTTTCGTAGTGGTTTTTTGTTATATAAGGTGCATACATGATATTCTGTTTACAAACACTATTATAGCAGATGCCTCTAATCAATTAATTAAGAAAGGGTAGCTGTATGCTTTTTTAAAAGCTGAATTATTGTACAGTTTCAATAATACTTTTTACATTGTTATCTTCTTAGTGGTTATCCATAGTACAAGAAGCAGACAGGATATCCTGTCCAAACACTATTATTACAAATCTTTCTTCTCATAGAATTACACAAAAGTACTGCATATTCATCCTAACTGTACTGTTTATACAAACACAGAATGGTTCTTCCTTTGTACCCCCCTTTTTTTGTTTAGTCCTGTTAAACATGGGTATTCTATTATCATTTTTCATACATTGCCCAATAGTATATGTAGAAAATCTTGAATAATCTATAGAGTGCAATAATTAAGCCTGTTGGATAAAAATTTGTATATTAAATAAAATTTTAAAATGACTATTTATATTACTATTAAAATACATTATTTACCCAGAAAAAAACCTATTTAATGTATTAAAGATCTCTAGGTAAAAGTTATAAAATTTCTTATTTGTTTATTTTGATTCCCCAGTACCAGAAATCAAACTGGGAACCTTGTACTTGCCAGGTAGGTACTTATGTCCCTGAG
The DNA here is from genome assembly GCA_004027165.1 of Ctenomys sociabilis. Taxonomy (NCBI): domain Eukaryota; kingdom Metazoa; phylum Chordata; class Mammalia; order Rodentia; family Ctenomyidae; genus Ctenomys; species Ctenomys sociabilis. The sequence continues at coordinate 1,861 of PVKA01018178.1, forward strand.
CTATCTCCCTGTTGCTGAATAATTTCAATGTAAAATTTCATTCAGAGAAATTTTTGAAAGACTCATGAAGTAGAAGACTTAAGGAGATATCAATTTTCCCCAAATTAGTATCTAAACTTAATAAATAAAAAGCAAAGAAGAACATGTGGGTCAATAGACATATAAATTTATAAGCTTATATAAATTTTATGTCGATATGCAAACAGACAGGAAATTTCCAAATATTTATTAATAAAAAATTATATGCTTTTTAAAATTGGATATCAAGTTTTATGTTGCCATAAAATATTCTTTTTTATTATTAATTTTACTGAGAAAAAATTGCAATGAGACAGCTTCAAAACAGGTTGGTAGGAGAGTTACAACAATTAATCCATTACATATTGTTGTCTTTGTAGTAGTCATTCTTAGCACAAGATGCAGATATGACATCCTGCCCAAACACTATAAGTACAAATCCTTCTTCTTATTGAATTAAGAGAAAGTTGCTATATATCTATCCTAACCATTTTGTGTATACAGATACAAAATTGTCTTTCACTTATATCACCTTTTTTGTTTAGTTTTGTCATAGATGGGCATTCCACTGTCATCCAAACATTGTGAGTGCATGAATTCAGCAAAATATTCTGATATAGTCCAGTAGTCCACAATAGTAGTGGGCTATGCCCAGGACTGGCAATGTCCAAATCTGATTATAGCCTTCCACAGCTCAGCATATTAACATGGCTTCATGTTTCATATCTCATTTCTACTTTTCTGCTGGATGATGAAGATAAAGCAAGACTATATAACAGGAAATGTAACTTTTATATCTGTCAGGGTCAGTCAAATCCCCTCAGGACTTATCCCAAAACCCTGTACAGCACATTGCAGATACTTTGTCAGTGTCAGCCACGTGGATGAGTCATGGCCTTTGCTTGACCAATTTGCTCTCTGTGAAAGCCTGAGAGAATGTTTTCGCTAAGTGTGACTCTTTTTTGGCATATACTACATTATCAGTTGCATTCCCTTGTGGCTTCATAATCTCTGTAACCAGTAAATTTGGGACACAATTGAGTTAAATGATGTTACAATACAGGTTCTTCCATGTTCTGAGTCCTCACTGACCTTGAAGGCTAAGGCCAAAATGTTGGCTGTTCTTGTCTTCTTTTTCTCTAATTTTTGATCTGAAAACTTAGGCTGTTAACCCTCCAGAATAGCAGCTTATTATTACCCTACAACATATGCAGTTGGGTTTAACCTTACTATCTGTCTGAATAGCAAACATCTTAGGCATAAGATGGAACATGTATCTTCCATCAAGTATTGACATGTTAAGCTTTAAGTCTACAAAATACAAAAAAAGAATTTAAAAAATAAAATATTAAAAAATATGAATGAACAGTTATATATTCTTACACAGAAATTTAGAAATCTAACCATATACATCATTGTAGCAGGACTCTCCTGTAACATTTTTTTTTCTTGTCTCTTTTTTTTTTCATTTATTAACTTTTTTTTATAAATAAAATGTACTGGAAATATAGTCCGGCCATAATTGGTATGTCATGACAAGCAGTACCTATTTAAAAGAATAAGTAACTGTTTCATCGGCCTGCTCATAGTTCTCAGGATCATTGCCTTACCCATCTTGTGCATAGAAAGGTGTAACAGAATTAAAAGGAAAGCAAGAACTTGAGGACTAGTACTTGGCAGTTACAAGGCATTGTAAATTAAAGCCAGAGTCGAAGTTCTCTCCATCAACCAGGATGTTGAGACTAATAGAAATAATGAAGTACTAGAACAAATGAAAACCAATGATATCAAATGATACCAAGAAGGTAGAATAGAGGTTGGGGTGAAGCCCAGTGGTAGAGCACATGCTTAGAAGCATCTGTGGGTTCCCTTTCCAGCACAAAAAATGATTTTTGAACAGAAATTTAACACATGGCTGTTGAGAATGTAAATGAGTACACTCCCCTTGAAAATTATTTCACATTTTTTGACTAAACACACACAAACCTTACAAGTTGGCAATTCCACAACAAATAATACAGCCAACAAAAAAGCAGGAAGTTTCCCAAGTCCCAAAACCTCATGTGAATGCCATTGAAATAATATTTATAATAGTCCTAAGATATAATTCATAAGTCCAGTTGTGGAATGGTAAATAAACTGGGATATACTTGCATTATTAAATAGCCTGAAACAATGAAAATAAGCCAATTAAACTTGTACACTGTAAAACAGATGCATTTCACATGCATAATATTAACCTAAAAAGTCAGGTGTCAAAATTTCACAATGCATGATTTGTCTTTCTTCTGATTCAAAACAGACAAAATCAAGCTATAGTTTTAGAAGTCATCAGAGTGATTATTTGAGGGTGACAGGAAAGCACTGTATTACACAGAAAGAGGGCATCAAACGGGAGACTGAAACACTATAAAATCCTTAACCTTGGTAATATTTATATATTCTTTTTGATAACTCAATGAACTATACAAATACGCCTTTCATTTTTTCTGGGTGTGTGCTGTACTTTGGTATCAAGGGTAACATAAGAATAATCATGCTCACTATGAAAAAGAAATATATCTTTAAACACTTTAAAAGATAGTTCAGCAAAGATGAGATTTAAAATTTTACTTGTATTTATCCAAAAGCAACAAGACAAGACACTGAAAGATACCTCATTAAAATTATATTTTTCACTTTTGTGCTTTTCTATAGATCATTAAGAAAACCATGAAAAATACCTTTCAACTTCAGATTTTAGATATCATATAATTTATCATGCATTATACCATAAAGAGCTCCATTAACATCTTTCATTTTACCATTAATATTACAAAGAATAATGACATTCTTATGACCATTATCATTAAAATAACTATTGTTCAGCGCTGAAAGAATACTACCAAGTTTCTCATTAGGGGCATTATCAAATTTAAGGTAAATTATTCCTCACCCACCTCTACATTCTATTAATGTTTTCATAAAGTCATTCTAATATATTGATTAGTCTTCAAAGTGCCTCAAAATGTCATTTACTTATTAAATAAATTGCCTATCATTTTCTCAAGTGGAAACTTAAATGTGTGTCTTAGAAATATACTCCAACGTCAACCAATCTTTCCAAGCAGATTAAAGTAAAATATCTATGTTATTGTACTGAATTTGAAAAATTGGAACATTTAAAGTTTAGGTGTAGTTCGGCCAGTCCTCGCTTTTCTGTGGCGTCATGAGCTCTCATTTCAGCCTCTAAAGCTATGCTGTTATTCAGTATCTATTAATCGTGTATTGACATATATCACTGCATCAGTGTGTATTTCCCATATTATGATATAATTAAATGCTCATTCATTGTTTAGCTAATGACCGTCATATCCTCATGCAATCACAAGCCATTTGTTCACAGAAGCTAGAAACCAGCAGAGGTAGGTGGATTCACTGGTGTGCCTAATCCCAACACTGAGACTTAGTAGACACAAGACTAATGTTTCTTCTCAAAGATGCTGCCAACTTGCAATTTTACCAAATAGTTTTATTTTAGTATTATTATTTTAATGTATTTAGTACAAGGTCTACAGCATCTCCAATGTAGATCAGACTTGAGATGGTCCTCCTATTTACAGTCTCCCGGCACTGGGATTACAGGTGCATGCCACCACACCCAGTCTCCATTGCCATCTCAGTGCACGTTATGGGGGCCAGGGCAGCACAGCAGACCTGGGGATCAAACCCTGGCCCCTGTGTCTGCTTAAGCAGGTGCTTTAATCCACTGAGCTATCTGGCCCACCCTTTACAGAGAAGTTTTAGAATCCACAACCTAAAATACACTGCTATATTTCTTTGGTTTGTTTGACCATGAGATTCTATAAAATCTGTTCATACAATAAAATATAAAGTCATAGAAAACTACCCTCTTTAGTAATAATATAATTAGGGAGTAAAAGCACGCAGGCTTTCTTAACTCATTCCTCATCAAAGAGACACACTTGTCTGCACTCAAGGAGCAGGAGTGAAAAGAAATGCTTGCAAGAGACCTTGAATAAGAGAGATGGTGCAAAATTTCATTTCAATCAACAGTAACACCTGCCTACTTGCATTGCTTTTTGAAATACTGCCAGGTGTAACAAAACAAAATAAACCAGTAAATATTTCACGTGCCCACGGAGGGCTGGATAGAGATAAATGGAAAAAAGAACACAGAAAACATAAATGTTTTAATGCATGTGCTCCATTTTTAATGTTAAGACATCTGAGACTTGGGAAATACTCTATCACACATAGATGACACAACTTATTTATTTCATGTTCAAACAAATAAACTCTTTTATCTTGGCAAACAACTTTTATCAAGCAGCAACAATCAATATTCACACAACAAGTGAACCACTCATACTGCATTTACCCTTTCTCCATAAAGAGAACTTAGGGATGCTGTCTTAGTTGCATTTTGGTTGCTGAGACACAATACCCAACAGTTGAATTTAAAGGAGGAAAGGTTTGTTTCAGCTAACAGTCTGTGGAGGCTTCAGTGCCTTGTCAGCTGGCTCCGAGGCAGGCAGTGAAGCAGAAGGCTTCGCAGAGGAGAAATAGTTCACAGCAGAGAAGGCAGGAGGCAGTAAAGCAGATAGGAGGCCAGCACAGCTTCTTTCTGTCCCTTTCTCTTCCACCCATGCTACATGGAGCTTCCATTACCCACATCATTAATTCTGATATCACACCCTCAGCCCACATTCACCAGCCGTGACTCAGCCACTTTGCAACTCCCCACCTATGCCATAGGAGACATTGGGGACCATCTAAGTGCAAGCATAACTACTTCAAACTAGAGATCTTAGAGGGAACCTTGAAAGAAAAAGAAAACAGAAAGAGAGAGAGAGAGAGAGAGAGAGAGAGAGAGAGAGAGAGAGACAGAGAGAGACAACAAGACCATCCCAACACCATCCCAACTCTTAACAATACATGGAGGCAATCACAGAAGAGACAAGGAAACTTCAATAGGAGAGATTCATAAAACTCCAATTCTCCATCTATAAATTGGAGACTGAAATGCTTTCTTTCCATGTTTGAAGCACAAAGAGATTAACCTCTGAGCCAAGTCTTTTGCAGTCTTTGTAGTATTTGTGTAGTGATGAAGTTTTCACCAATGACACACTCTCAGACAACTTTTGTGAGTCTGAATCTCATTATTTGGTCTTAAAATTGAGTTGCCCAAACTAAACAATCCCAAGAAAAATAACTTTTTAATGCATTCGCAACAAACCTGTAAGCTGTATGTCTCACAGCTGGGCAGCTAGAAGCCACCAGTGCTACATTCGTGACAGTCCCATCAGGCAGCTTGGGACAGCCCTATCTGAGGGTTCAGGCCAGCATGTATGTGTGAAAGAACACATCAATCAAAGTGGCAATGTCAGTTGGAAAATAAAGCTAAAACACACATTAGAATGCAACTAAACTTATAATTTTTCTTTTGGTGCTGGGAATCGAACTCAGGGCTTAGCATATGCTAAGCGAGTGTTCTGCCCCAGAGCTACACACCAAGCCCCTTGAGAATATTGTTAATCTCCAGACATTTCAAAGAATGTTTCCTAGGAATGTTGCCTAAATAAAATAGTTTTAATTTCTTTAATGCAGAGCTTTATTTCCTTCTTCACTAGTGTGCCTTTGCATATAAATTTTGGAAAATTATACTTCAGTTGATGTAATCACAGCACCACACAGCAACAAGAGGTTCCTAAATATCCATACTGTTTCTGTCTCAATGCACCCAAGACTGGTCGATTAACATTTGAAAAATGCTTCAAAGGTGCATCAATTTAAAGACAGATAACTTTTATAGATATTTATATGCATCATCTGAAGTCAGTTTGCAAAATACATTGCGTATGGTTTTAGTGAGGCTGTATGAGTATTTGAAATTAAACTCTGCTTATTTGAATTTTAAGAAATTACATTGTTTATAATATTTCAAATAACCATAAGTATTTTCATAAAGAACCAGATAAAATGCCTGGCTGTTCTTGTTATAGCAAACACACTTATTTAATCGAGTCACCCACGGAATCTTGATGCAGAAACAAGTAAGTTTACTGGGATGCCATTGATGGGCATCCTGTACATGACCAGCACAGCCCATGAGAGGTAGCAGGGGAGAACAGTTGTGCAGTCCCAGTTCTGTACCTAGTTCTGGGTCCAGTGACTTCATGCTCATAATGATTTGGTGTAGCTACAGAAATACTACAAGGCATGGACCTAGCTTAAGGAACAAAGGTGCTTGACCTTTTGCGTAGGGAGCAAGTGGTCTTACGACAAATCATGGGGTGGTGTCAGTCTAAGTAACTATGATAACAATTTTTTTGTGTGTGGTACTGGGGATTGAACTTAAGACCGTGCATTTTCCAGGCAAAGACTTATTCTACTGTGCTATCTCTCCAGCCAGTGACAACAAATATAAAAAGCAAACTTAAGGGAACAGAAGTTCAGGCTCTAAGCTAACACTAGAACACAAAATGGCATTGGTTTAGTGTTCTTTCCCACATCACTACTATATACAAATAAATCACAATGAATGAATCTGAAGACAAATTCCACTAGCATTCCAGTTACATGGCTTTGGGCTTGTTATTTTAGATTTATATGATATTTATTTTATGCCACATGTGTTATAGAATCTGTCATTCAATAGATTCACAGTTTCTTTTGAATCCTTCCAAATCAGTCACAGATTCTTAGGCCACCAAAGTAAGCAGAATAAATAAAGAAATAACAGGCAGAATGACTAAGCTGGCTTTGTTCCCATGGGCCTGAAAATCATGGCTGTACAAGAATAGGAAGAAACATCTTCTTTGAGCATGTGCACCTTTAGCAATTCCTCCAGGAGCTGCATCTTGATAGCCTGTGGGCCATGGAAGAGGTAACGATGCACAGAGAAGAAGGCAGGTGGCATCTGAAGCCAGCAGCTCTTTTTATTTCTTATGATAGTGAAGTCTGTATAAAGGTTATAGGTTTTATTTGTATGTTAGGCATGATAAGATGCAATTTTCTAACTATTGGGAATTTGAAAAACCAACCAGATATTTGATAAAGCCACCAGTGAACTATCACAAAGATTGTAAGTCCTATTCTAAGAAAAGCTCTTACCTTCCAGAGATTTATACTGCAATACAATATGTAAGCATGAAAGATAAGGATGTTTAGAATTTGCTTCAAAATAATGCAGGCCATGAATGATGTATGAGGAAAATATCCACAGTGGGCAGATACCCAGAGAATGGACCTCCAGCGCCTTGCCATCTTACACACAGAGATAGCTCAGTGGTATAAAAGCCTGCCTAGACAAGAAGAAGGACCCAGGTTCAATCCCTGGTACCACATGCTGAGCCAGCCACTGGGTCAGGGCATCGTGGTGCACACCGGCAATCTCAGCACTAGGGAGACTGAAACAGAAGGATCACTACAAATGTGTGCTGCACAGTGAGACCCTATACCAAATACATAAAATTTTTAAAAATTTCTGTTTGTAAGCAGTCTATCATATTTATAATCTAACATTTTCCTTTATAATCTTTTTTAGTTATAGGTATGTATTTGGAAAATGTCCTGTTGGCAGGCAAGATGCAATCAGTTGACTCTGTAGAATTTAGTGAACCACAGAAACAGGTTTTATTTAGTAATCAAGATGGATTATGCTTGATAAAATTTTCTGTTTGCTATGTTAAATGGTATTTCAGGTACATGAAAATGTATAATTTGGGGAAACTTGAATGTTATGCATGTTTCCAAAGTTATTTAAAAATTCATTATACTTATTGTTGCAATTCTACATCTTATTTCACTTAGTGATTACACAGTCAGATCTAAACCAACACAGGTGAACAGCAGTTATAACATATGCTTGCTTTTAAGATGCTCTCTAAGCAAGTAGGACTTAGTGTTACCATTTGATAATGAGGACTAGAAGTTCATAGGTAGACTGAAAAACACAGTTCTGTGTGAAAAGCTCACCAATAAATGAATTAAAGTAATCTGTTAATTTTGTGCCATTTTCTATTCAAAATTCAAGAAAATAAGGGCTGGGGAGATAGCCCAGAAGAAGAAGTGCTTGCCTAGCAAGCTCAGGGCTCTGAGTTCAACCCCAAGTACTGCAGAAAAAAAAAATAGAATTCAAGAAATTAAGCATTAAATCACCTGCAAGCAGGCAGGGGTTGGCGGCCCCGCCCCCAGGGCACACTGAGAAGGTAACTGACCGGGAGTGGTGGTACACACCTGTAGTCCCAGCTCTTGGGAAGCTGTAAACAGGCAGATTGCTAGGAAGCCGATCTAGTACTGAGACCCTGAACACCCTGAGACCCTTCCCTAACATAAAAAAAAGAATTCAAGAAATTAAAATATTGTATTATTTTGAAACATGCATTGCATCATAAATTCATTTTCACCTTATGTTTTAATTGACATGTACTAATTATACATACATACATACATACATACATACATAATTACCTAAGGTATGCTGCAATGTTTTGATTCACACATATATTGTAGAAAGATGGAATCATGCTAATTAAAAATCCATCCCTCACTAGTTATCATTCTTTTGTGGTAAGAACACCAGAAACCTATTCTTTAAACAGTTTAGAAATATACAAAGGTTTAGCTACGTTCACTATGAAATTCTTTACCATGCTGCCATTGAGTTCTGATGATCTTGAAGGATGGGTGTTTGTAAGAAATAATCCACAAGTCTTGCATGAAATATCAAATTTTCATGTGTGTTCATTATACTAAGCAATTTCAAACATTGTTTATTTAATTCTCACAAAATTTTGACAATCTTTTATATGTTTTGAGCAACTTAAGAGGGACTTTTCAGATTTTCCAAACTCTGCTTTTTATTAAGAGATTCTAAGTCAGCCCCTTAGTTGCATTTTAAGCTGCTTCAGTTAAAATACTTCACTTCACTAACTCAGTTAAATAGAATGTTGTGGGGAAAAAATACACTAGAGAATGGAGTACCACTCCTGTTTTTTGTTTTTTGGTTTTTTAATAACACTAATGGATTCTTTGACTCAAAGAGCTCACAAATATACAGCAGATTAGACGTGAGTTTATAATTCATTGATATGTCGAATCCCTCTGCAGTTAAGTACATATTATTAAATTATTTTCTTAGATATGTTTTCTTATTGATGCATCTTTTATTTTCCATTCATTTTTTAAATTGTTATTTTTAGTTGCACAAATAATGATTAAACTGTATTCTTACAAAGAGTACAAAGCATTGTAGACTTCAAAATTGCTAAAAGAGAGCAGGCCAAATAGCTCCACAGATTAAAGCACCTGCGAGCAGGCTCAGGGAGAGGGATTTCAATCCCTAGGCCTGTCGTGCCAGCCCCATCCCCCAGGGTGTGCTGAGACAGCAACTGAGACTGGATGTGGTGGCTCACACCTGTAATCCCAGCTCTTGGGAGGCTGTAAACAGGCGGATCACTATGAGTCCATCTAGTAGTGAGACCCTGAACACCCTGTAGACCCTTCCCTAAAATTAAAAAAAAAAATGCTAAAAGAGTGCATTTTGAGTGTTTTCATCACAAAGAAATGATACAGGTGTGAGGTAGTGCACACATTAATTAGTCCTATTTGATAATCCCACACTGCACACCAGTATGGGATCGAGCACAGGTCAGGTACAGAGCAAATTCTCCAGCACACAGGCATGGTGAGTTCTTCTGTGCATAACATAATAGCAACCCCCAGATAGTCCAGATAACAGGCCACAGGAAGATATCTTTCCTGGAAGTGTTAACTCTCGGCAGAGATGTACGAATACTGCATACAGTATGATTAAGCACACTGGCTCACATTAATCTATGTTAGCATATCTAAACCCATTTGATTAAGCTCACTTTTAATTAATACTATACATTTTTAAAGGTACCAAATTACTTTTGAGTCCATAACACTAAAATATAATTAACCTGGCAAATGCAATTGATGGAATATTATGAAGCAATTAACATGTTGATTTTTGTAGACTATTGAAAAATTAGCATGCTCTGTTCATTGCTTAACTATGACACATGATTGTGTGATTAGCATACTTATAAATTAATTTAGAGATAGACATAATACCAGAAAAAAGATGCATCAAAGCTTTAATAATGGTATTACTGAACTGAAAGATTTTTTTTTACTTCCTTCACTTAGGAATTTCTAATAATATGACTATACTAATTACATAAAATGATAAACCAAAAGAAAATATGGGTCTGGGAGATGGCTCAGTAGAATAAGTGCTTCCCTGGCAAGCACAAGGGCATGAGTTCAATCCCCAGTTCCACAAAACATATTTAAAAAGTAAATAAATAAAAAGGAATTACAAAATAAATTCTTTTCTTCATCTATCATTAGCCTATTTCCTTTACCAAAATTCCCTTCTCTTAAATGTGGCCAACAGGTATAAGTTGCTGGATTTCCATAACTATGGGTTCCAGTAAGGTTGTAAAGCTATCCCCAAATTGAATTGTGAGTACTGGGAATTCTCTTTTTTTCTTTTTTTAAAATTTTATTTGATTTAATTGATCTCAGAAACTAGGACTGTCCAAGCAAGTGTTGTACTACTCAACTGTATCCCTGGCCTCTGGCAACTTTCTTATAATCCAATATTTTATAAATTTGCCTTTTGAAAAATCATATTTTTATTGAATTCAAAAAGAACAACAAACACAGTTAACTCATTTTGAGAGCTTCTTAATTTGCAGAGCTAGTATGGATTGCTCTGCATGCCTTGTCTATGGTCCTGAGCTTTCTATGAAAGGTAGCTCACTTTTCTGGCTTATATGTGCATCAATAGGTGAATGGGTAAAGAACACGTAGTACTTATACAGATTGGAATACTACTCTGCCATAAAGGATACAGTAGAGCCCATTTGCAAAACAAACAAACAAACAAAACAATACAGAATGTGAAATGAGACGCACAATCCTAACTACTGAATGGTTTCTCTTTTACGAAAAATCCAAAATATAAATAAAGAGCAAATTTTCTGATCAAAGGGATTGTGGGGGCACAGAGGAATGTGATTGATGATGTAGTGTGTGCTGAAAGACAGTCACACTGAGAGAAAACATTCTTTCAGGCTTTCAAGCAATGGCCATGACTCATCCACATGGCTGACACTGACAAAGGATCTACAATGTGTGGTACAGGGTTACAGGATAAATCCTGAGGGTACCTGACTGACCTTATCACATACAAAACTTACATTTCTTGTTACAGAAGTCTTGCTTTATTTTGGTCTTAATCATGCAGCAGAAAAGTGTAGAAACAAGGCATGAAAACTGAAGCCAATTTAATATGCTGAGCTGTGGAAGGCACAAGTAATCAGATTTGGACATTGCCAGTCCTGGAGATAGCCCACTACTATTGTGGACTACTGGACTATATCGGAATATTTTGCTGAATTCATGCACCTACAATATTTAGATGGCAATGGAATATCCATCTCTGACAAAACTAAACAAAAAAGGAGATACAAATGAAAGACAATTTTATATCTGTATACACAAAATAGTTAGGATAGATACATAGCTACTTTCTCTTAAATCAGTAAGAAGAAAGATTTGTACTAACAGTGTTTGGACAGGATATCATGTCCACATCTTGTGCTAAGAATGGCTACTACAAAGACAATAATATGCAATGGATTAATTGTTGTAACTCTCCTACCAACCTGTTTTGAAGCTGTCTCATTGCAATTTTTTCTCAATAAAATTAATAATAATAATAATAATATACCAAATAAAAATGCTGAAAGAATAAAATAAAAATAAATGGAAAAAAAAAGAAAGCCAAGTAATGTTTTTTTTTTAAGAAAAACTGACATTTTACATAAAATTCTCAAAGCATAGTAACAATGGCAAGTTGTGGTAGAACAAAACTGATTAAAAACTAAGTACATCCTCAAAAAAAGCAAAATAAAACATAAATAAGATTAAATGGAAAAAAAAGATTAAATGGGGAGATGGATCTTTTGCAGAGAGGAGGCAGTCAAGCAATGGAGAGAGCGCAAGGCAGGGAGGAAAGGGGCTGAAAACAGTGAGACGAATTGATTCCCCCGAGGAGTGGAATCATCATGGACTGCAAATATGTACTAATAAAAATTGAAAAAAGTCATTTTTCTCCACTTTTTAGAGGAGAGAATGAAATTTAGGAAGAGGAAGTGGCTGACCCAAGCTCTCAAGGTCAGTAAGGTGTGACAGGAAGAACAAACGAGTGTACATGCATGCCAAGTTATTATTCGGAAAGATAGCCATCTATCACTTTGGGCTTAAAAAGCTGGCAAAAGTCAGCAAACTGGAGAATGCTGCATGTTGACACAGATTATGAGACACAAAACGTGGGGGCACACACATCTTGCTGGGGGAGGTGCAGCTCCATGTAACCATTCTAGAGGGCATCCTTGCATTGTGATATAGACATCGACTGTGCCCTGGGAGCTCTCCACAGAGTAGCAGCCGAGGATGAAGTGACCAGAGAGCCCTGGCAGGGAGAGCACGCAGGTACGGCGAGGTGATGAGGCGCATGCACAGAACTTGTGGACCTGAGATCCTCAGCAGGGCCTCGAGGTATGTGCCGTGCACTGCCCAAAGTGAACTCCAAGGCTTCCTCCAGCACAAATCTCTCTCCCTCGCTCCCTCTCTCCCTCCCTCCCTCTGTCCCTCTCTCTCCTTCATTCTCTCTCTATCTGTCCTTTGTTCCTCTCACTTTTTCCCTGTATTCCTATAATGCTACAATGAAATTTTATTCATGAAATGACAGATTTATGAGTTGACTATAACACTGGTATTTTAGGGCTCAGGCCTTAGTATTTCTGCCTATTTATGGCTAGCATTAGGTATGTAATAGTAGCTATCTATTTTATTGATAGAACTACGTCATCGTGAACATGAGCCTTTCCACTGCACAGCTGATGTGTGCTGCTCCCACCTCCCAGAGCTTCTTTTCCTTCTGCTGGCTGTGTTCACCCTGTGCTCCTCGGAGAGGGTGCCAACAGCCACTGTCTCTGCTGGCCTCACTCATCAATACTTAACCCTTTGTGACATAATCCTGTTCTCCAGAATTCTGATTTTGGTCACTCAGTGGTTGGCAGCCTTCTTTTGACTGACAGAAGTAAACCTCATGAAACATATAACTTTCTTTGAAAACAAGTGTGGAGGGCCAGGGAGACAACTCCGTGGAATAAATGCTTCCCTGGCAAGTGCAAGGGCCTGAATTCAATCTCTGGTTCTTCCAAAAAAAAAAAAAAGTGTGGAGGGATCTAGATGATTCAGTTGACTTCTTCTCCATCACCAGAAATGTATCAATCATGCTAGCAAAGCATCACTCTGGGAAAAGCAAGGAGCCACAGCCTGAAGGAAACAGGAGCTGCTCATTTTGACTGGGGAGAGGACATAAAGGAATAAACTCAGCTTTGGGTGCTTCTGAAAATAGGAAGATATGACTGAGGCATCACGAGGGATTCCTTGTATATGACATTGCCCAGGGCTCCTGTGGAAATCACAAACATTTTAATTGAATGAATAAACATTTAAATACCTAGCGAAGTCTTTAAATGTGACTTCAGTTAAAGTACTTTATTTCAAAGTAGAAGTTATGTTTCAATAAGTGGAAACTTTCATTAAGAAAGTCATTGAAATATGTTATAGAACCAGGGAAAAAGATAGGAAGGAAAAGGCCTTGTCACAATCCATCACCCTGGAAATTAGCAGAAAGTTGCATACTTTCACCATCTGCTTATGGTTCATCTACTAAATCATTTTATAACCATAATTTAGTGCAAGCGTGTATAATTTCTTCCCATTTTTATTAATTAGCATTTGGAAGACATATTTGCTCTTCTCAGATACCCAAACACTATGAGGTGTGTACGTGTGGTTGTGTATTCTGGCAAATCCAACCATTCCAATCTCAACAAAAGTAAAGGTTATGGCACCTGTGATTTACAGAATAAACTCCATTTAAATAGACAATATTTAAATAACTCCTTCCAGGTCCATTTTTAAAAATCAGTAAACATCCCTGACCAACTCTATTCGACTACCATCATCAGAGTCTCTCATGATGAATGTCAAATGAAAGATGAATTTTCAAAGGTACATATTTTCTCATAAATTTTCACAAGTTGTAGAAGTCAGAGCTTTCCACAATACATAGGCATAACTTTTCTCCCTGCTCTACTTGACATTTTTCTTTGGTATGCCTGCTCATCCTCATGAAGAAGTATAACCAGAGGAAAAACAATCAGGGAAGGTATTAGACACACTAAAGTGCTCACAGTCTAATAGAGTTTGTTTCTGTTGGGAGAAATGAAATAAAGCAATTGTATTGACTATTTTTTCTCTGAACTCATTTGAGTCCCTAATGTTTGAGTTATTTTATAGCTACTTGATAGATCCAACAGTTCTCTGAAGAGGCATTGAGACTCCCAGAGTTTAGCAGATGCTGGCACTGCACAGAGAGCAGTAGTCTATTCTTACGGAAGACAGAGATTCAGCCCAGAATGCTGCGTGGAGCCACCTTTCTTTCGATGGCTGCTGTGTCTTCGTATACAATTACCTTGCCAGGAAAGCCCTCAACTCTTCACACAGACTGAAGGACCCTCTTGATTCCTATGAGTAGTTAGGTGCACTGTGCTCCATCACCAAGTTCTTCAGTGCTTTTGCAGGCCTGTAGCACCACTAAGGCCTGCACACCTCAAGGCTCAGGTCTGCGTGGCGCTCATCTTTACACACCCAGCAGGGGATAATGGACTCCCAGATAAGTGCACACTGACTGCAAGGATGAACACAGTCCCTGATCACAGGCTCGACATGCATTACTGCCATGGTCACTGGGGTGGACAGAACGTGAGACAGTGCATGAAGTAGGGTTAACTTAGCTAAGTTAAGTTTTCCCCCTCTCTGTGATATGATTACTGCTATACTTGAGCATTATTGATCAATTCATCACATTTCCTGTAAAGTGTGTGCTCCAGGGTTTATCCATAGATATGAAAATTCCTCTTATTTATTCAGAATAACCCCAGTAACAGTACAGTAGGAATTTACAAGGATTCTTTTGTTTGTCTTGTTTGTTTTCTTATTGGAAAAAAATTTGTCAGGTAGTTGGTGAGGAGAGCAAATTCCTCTCCACAGGAGAGACTCTATGAGCACCACACGTCAGGAACAAAAGAATAAAAAGCTGATGTCAGAGAAAAATTAGATAATCACACTCATGAAAGCCATTTCACGGCCTAATAGAGATTACAATTTTTGTGAGAAAAAGAATAGGCTTTTGGCGTAAGATTCTGTTTCTCAGGTGAGACAGAAAGCAAAAGCAATCCTTCCATGGCCAAGGATAAAGCCAAGGTGGGCTAGGCTTTGGGGCTTCTCCCTGTTGGCGCTGCTGTGGCCTGTCTGCCTTTGACAGCCACCCTGGCAGCGAGAGCCAGGGATGTCTGTGCCCAAGAAATGGACCTGTGCTGTGCCCAGGTATCCGTGGATGTGTGTAAGCTTTAAAAATTCAAATTCCGTGTCCGTTTGTTATTTCTAATAAGAATCGCTCCCTAAGGACTTAACACTCAAAAAAAAATTACTTTTTTCCTTTGTGTTTGACTAAGGCACATTTCCCGCATGACAATTGAAGAGCCAGCAGTGTTTACTAGAAAATAAATCTCTGCACTCCACATTGTCAGTGGACGCTTTTCCCCACTTCCTCAAGGGATGTGTTCTAATCATTTTGAATAGTCTTATGGTATCTTTAAAAAAATGCTGAGCTAGAAAGTAGGTCTGCAGTACAGTTTTCTCTACCTTTATTTTCCCAGTAACTATATTTTTTTAAAAGACTCACATGATAGATGCTTAAGGTGCAGGCTCATGTCTTTGCAAGAACTTTGATTTCAAAATTAATACTGTTTTCCTGAGCCTAACACTCTAAAATAAAGCAGAATCCTTTGCTAACACTAAGTTTAGTGAATAATTTGATAGGTTCTACTATTTACCGACTTGGTAAGTACCAGCCAAGGACTGTGGAACAATGCTATTCAAACTTTAATCTACAAGTGAATTAAGTGGGGATCTTGTTAAAATGGGGATTCAGCCTTTGGAGGTCTGGAATGAGGCCTAACCAGCTCCCCTGTCTTACAGCTAGGCCCAGAATGACAATCTGAATAGCAAAGCTGCAGGTGTGTGCCACCCAAGCATGGCACAGAGCTGACATCCCATGGAAGGCCTGTTCCTCTATTTCTGGACCCCATTCCCTGAGGTTCTGACCGGGAAGATCTTGAGTGAGGTCTCACCCACCACACTGCTTATGCCGATGCTTCGAGTTAGTAGGTCAGACTCGGGCTGAGCTACCTGGGTGAGTCACAATGCCAGACTGATCTGTCCTGGGCCAAGACCCGGTTTGGGCCTCTCAGGATATTCAGAGAAATAAGTGTTCACATGCCTTGGAACATTTCCAAGAACTAGCAATTTCTGTAAGACAGACCTCAATTGGAAAGGCTGCCACTGGTTGGAAATACTACAGGAAGACTTTAGCTTTCCAGCAGGAAAGAATAAGAGATGTGAAACAAAGCAACTTTCAGGTTCATTTATGTCAGAAGTGTTTAGCACATGTGGCTCTTTATCATATGAAAGGAGATGGAGGAATGCTCATGCTTCAGCCAGCAGTCAGTATGATTTACTGTCCACGTGAAAAGACAGAAGCAGTGGATGGAAATTAAAATAAATACCAGATTCTATGCTGTTCAGATTTCAGGAAAGTAAAGTCTCAGAACAGGTTGGAAGAATTTAGATTAGCTGAGAGACAACAAAGAAGAAGGTATAAATTGCTTCATCACAGAGAAGACAGGGACAATCTTGAGCTGTCCAGCCACATTTCAGGCTTTCGATTGGGACCACCCTCGGTAATGCGACAATGAGAAGAAACAATGCCAGCTTGAAACAAGTTCAGTGTTTCGCACCTATTATTTATGGGGTCCAAAGACAGAGTGTTGAGCTGCAGCACCAGAGCAGTGCCCCTGGCTGCGACAGTGTAATGAGCCAGGGAACACTGGGCTGCTTTCTCTCCAGGAAGCAATCACACAGTAGAGGTTTAAAGAAACAGCTAGAAAAATCTGGATGCAACTAGAAAAATCTGATGCAGGTATTCGGCTCACATTCTGGTCTTTGAGGTGCCGCTCAGCCAACACAGACTTCAAAGGCAAGGATGAGAGAATAACTTGATGCCTTCTATACACTGGCCCCAGTAGCAAAGGAAGAGCCCCATGTGACCAACGAAACCCATGCCATGTCCAGGTACCCACCTGGATTCCACCTTCCAGTACTCTTACAGTTTTGTTTACCTGTTATCCAGGAAGGAAGGAGGAACCCTCTTGAAATGACCAAGCAGAGATGGTGGATGGCTAATCCAGCTCTCTCCTCATCTGGGAAATGGGCGGTACACCAGCTCCTAGAATCTGCCAGTGGAATGAGGCTCAACATGCCCACACTGCACTCTGTATTAACATGCCCACATTGCACCCTGTGTTAGAAACTTTTCCTTCTTTGTGTGTCATGTGTCCCTCCCTGGTCCCCTAACCCCCTGCTCTTTTTCCTTAGGATTGCCTTCCAAATAAATATCTTACAGGCCAATGAGATAGCTCGGTGGACTAAGCACCTGCTCAGGCAAGTGCAGGGCCTAAGTAGGGCCCAGACTCCACACGACATGCCAGCCCCACCCTCGGGCATGCTGAGCAAGCCACTGCACCCAGGCATTGTGGCACATGCCTGTAATTCCAGAGCTGGCGAGGCTGAAAACAGGAGGATCACTATAATCCGAGCTGTACCAAATACACAAAAATAAATAAGTAACTTGCTGTCAAAATACCTTTTTTGTCCTAGAAATGGACTCACAGCTTCCAGAGTGAACCAGGCCAGGCCTTTTTATTTCAAGCCAGGATCTTACTAAGTTGCTATGAATCACAGGCTGGTTTCAAATTCGCAATCCCCCTGCTTCAGCCTCCCACAAAGCTGGAACCACAGGCATGTACCACCCACCCTACCCAGCTTGCACTCAAATTCTTGTCTCAGGTTCTCCTTCCAGAGAGGAACCAAACTAAAACATAGGAGTGGGATATCATGCTAGAAAGAAAAATCAGAATAGCTAAAGACAGAAGAGGTTCCCCCCCCATCCCAGATGACTTCGTGAGGTTCCCGTGAACACCACTAGGAAGCACTGGAGGGAGGAAGAGCTATAAGCAAAGCTGCAGAACTGACTCTGTGACATTGACTGGAGATTAACTTCCGAGGTGCAGAGAAACCCGGAACAGGCTGAGGGGGCGGCAGGGGCAGGCACGTGCTTGTAATCGTGGGAGCCTGAGCCCCCATCCACCGGGCCTGCAGGGCACTATTTGCATTGCCTGCCAGAAGCTGCATCTGCTCATTGTGACTGGGTGCTAATTTTGCAACATTTGAGTTTCTCTAGCATCCAGCAACATCAGTTTTCTTTCTTTCCTTCAGTGAGAATAATTTCGTACATATGTATATTCTATAGTATACGAGGCAGAGTTCTGTTATAATAACATGTTTTGGCCTATGAACTTACGTACCGTGTTAACTAGGAAGATACTTGCAACTGTTTTTTTGTAGTCACCTTCCATTGTTTTTTGTCTAGAATTTTTTTTTTTTTTTTTTTTTTTTTTTTTTTTTTTTTTTTTTTTTTTTTTTTTTTTTTTTTTTTTTTTTTTTTTGCAGAACCGGGTCTTGAACTCAGGCCCTTATGCTTGCCAGGGAAGTGCTTATTCCACTGAGCCATCTCCCCAGCCCTAGAATTATTTTAAGGATAGTAAATATTTTCATATGAAGTAAACCTGAAAGATTGTATGCTGGAAGGAGATAGATTTGTACTTAGAATCAGAGCCCACCCAAGTTAAGAACTGGAAAAGTCTGATTTCCACTTTCTTGAATGTAAATGTCAGTAAAAAACACTGAGTTAACTCATGTTTGAATGAAAAATATATGTTGATTATTTAAAACATCCAAAACATTTCCTGACATACTAAGGCAATAAATTAATAGGTATGCATTCCTGTACTACAGGAAGTGATATTATTAATGTCAGAAGTTATTACACATAAAAATTACAGTATCATAAGCTCCAGATATCTTAAATTTTTTCTGCTTCTTTTTTCATCCCACCTTATGAAAATTTATTGATATGTTTACAAAAACACTGGGAATACATATTACTTCTTTCATGGGTTTCAAATCTATTTAGTCATTAGTCAACTCAGTGCACATTTCTGAACATTTCACAGCCACTTCATCACTGCCACCAGTGGGAACAATGGGTTTTGTTGTACAAAGGAAATTTTTTAAAACTTTTTGATTATTACACCAATGTTTGAAAAATGCTGACTTCCCAGGAAAGTAGGAATCCGTGCGGTATGTGAAACTCATGCGGTCCTGAGCAGAGATACAATGAACAGCACTTGGGTAATGAACTCTTTGGGTAAATGTCTCAGTCATGTTGCTGACACCAAAAGATGCTGATTTAGCTAAATCTGTAAAGTAGGAATTTACAGAGTAATTGCTACTGCGCTACATCTACTGTTGACTTTTATATATCCTTTCAAGTGACAAAGGAAGAAAATAAACAAACAAAAAAAAACACTCTTCATGTTGAGGCCAAGCAACCTGGCAAGCACTTATGAATGACAAATGTTCACATACTATTGGATATCAGAAACATTAAAAATTTTAAGTGAAATATTTTTACTCGTCTAGAGAGCAAAGCAAGAGACATCCCTGCTGTGTGTGTACATAAGGGTCACCATAAATACTATACTGAAGTGCTAGATATGCTAATGACCCTAAATTGCTCAGTGTCCAATGGACACGTGACTTGACATCACAGTGTGCCTCATCAATATGCACAAAATCAAAATATTCAATGATAATAATATCAAAAACAATGGCATTTTCCAGAATAGCAACAATCCCTTCACATTTGTTGAGAATACCCAAGACTGGGTGTGGTGGCACGTACCTGTAATCCCAGCTCTTGGGAAGCTGTAAATAGGTGGATCACTTAAGTCCAGTCTAGTAGTGAGACTCTGAATACCCTATAGGCTCTTCCTTAAAATTAAAAAAAAATATACCCTAGTACTAGGCATGTACAAATGCTTCATATAATCTCATTTTATTCTGCAACAACACAATCATCTGTATCTACCCCAGTATTAAGTCATGTTGGCTGACAAAATGCAATCAAGATCACAAATCAGGGTGGTCACCCTCTGGAAGGCTCCAGGAGATGTTTCCTTGCCATTTAAAAGTTGCCAAGGCTGGAGAAATTCCTTGACTGAGAGCCCTTCAGTCTACAAAACCAACGATGGCAGATTGACCCATTCTCGGTCCACTCAAGTCTAATCTCAGTCCACAGCCACTTTTCTTTCGGAATCTCCTTTTCAACCTTCTTAATGGCTCTTAAAACAACATTAATTTTTCACTACTGCATTGCTAGATTATTTCATGAGCATTAATTTTGAAGTTTCAAAGAGAAATTTTCTCTTTCTTAGTACTGCAAAATTGATCTTACCATATTTTAATCACAAAACCTGATTACACAACTTTTAGGCACCCAGAAATATTACTTAGTATAAGATTTATAAATATATAAAATATTAAATTATCTCACTTTCAAACAACTTGAACATGACAAAACAATGAGATAAAATCAATGATTTTAGTCCTAAAACAAGATAGACTATTGGTTTCCAAGGATTTACAAAATCAATTAATCACTTTTTATGAGTAGCTGCCAAATTATATTGTAAGATTGGGAGACTGGTAATGAGCTTCTCTAAAAATATCAGCTTCCTTCCCTACTGTGATATTTGATGTTTATATATAAACATTCACTGCTGTCAATCTTAGTGGATTTTCAAAACTGCAATATCATTTATTAGACTCTAAATGCTAACTTGTGGGTATATTAATTTTCTACAGCATGGATGTGTACCAAATCACCAAAAATTTGTGACACTGAGCAACACAAATGAATTATTTTATGCCTCTGTAGGCCAAATCTGACACAAGACCTATTGGGCTAGATCAAGATCTCAGATCACGGTGGTCACCTTCTGGAAGGCTCCAGGAGATGGTCTGTTTCCTTGCCATTTAAAAGTTGCCAAGGCTGCAGAAATTCCTTGACTCGGAGCCCTTCGGTCTACAAAGCCAACGATGGCAGACTGACTCATTCTCAGTCCACTCAAGTCTAATCTCAGTCCACAGCCACTTCTCTTTCGGAATCTCCTTTTCAACCTTCTTTGACTTTCAAGACCCCTTATCAGGTGTCCGTGTCTTTCCAGAGCCCTTTACCTGCTTTACCATCAGCTGGGTAGCAAGGTAAATCCCATGTGCAATCATATTTCCCTTTTTCCATGGAAAAAAGTGTATTCACAGGTCTCAAGATAGAGGATGTGAATGTTTCAGGCAAGGAACTCTGTTTATCAAAGTGGGATGTATGTTGCCAATGACATGGATTTGTTTATTATGTCTAAATATTCCTCAGCACCTGCTGTATCTCAGGCACCAACTTAGGCTCTGGAAGAAACAATCTACACCTGGACTTTATTTCTGCGAGAACCTACATTGTAAATTTTAGTCTTATTAACACCTGAACACAAACAACACAGATTGAATTTTTAAAAAAAAAGAAAACACTGACAAGGCACAAGGTAGTTTCCCAAAGAAAAGAAAAAGATTCACTTTATTATTTTTCCTGAGGAAAGTTCTGTAAATAGATTTTAAAAGTTATGCAAAGAATATACCAGAGTTAGTGACCCACACAATATTTTTTAGGCAAACAGGAAATTACATATATCCCTCATTCACAGATTCTGTGTTTGTGAATTCACCTACTAGCTAAAATTTACTTGTAACCCAAAATCAGTACACAATGTGGTCACTGAGGACATGACAATAGCAAAGAAAATTTCTAGTTATCCTAGGCAACAGCAATTATCAGTATTTGAAAATTAATTGTTTTCAGAAGTTTATAAAACCTGTATAATGGACATAATGAGTATCAGCTCTATTCACTATGAAAATCTTAATGTTTTTAGTGAGCTCTAGAAAAATCTGGAATAAATAAGTACCAAGGCAAATCACCAAAACACATTATAAAAATACATTGTAATGTGATAAGAGGATCCTTAAAGATTTATAATTATAGTGCTAATATGTAATCCTTTTCATACATTATACGTTGTACCTGTCAGATATCAGAATAATTCATATGCATATGATCGCTGTATTTATGCCATAGACTATTTTTCCTTAAAAATATATTGTGGTTGGCTAAATGGTGATGGTGAAAGATTGATTTTTTTAAAAAATTCCAAGTATACACTTCAAACATAACTCACATATTAAAAGATGTTTTTCCCGCCTGCTCTTCATTTTCTGATTTGACCTCTTATTAAGTAGTTTGGAGGAAAGAAAAAAACAGCTCTAATTCTAGATGCTAATAAACTGTAAAAAAAACAAAATAAAATCTTGTTTGAAAAAGTGGCATTATGCATGCTTGTGAAATTATTTTTCAATGCCTGGACAAATGCAGATGAGTCTTTTTGAAGCGTGCTTAACACAGCCACCTCCAATCACCTGCCATGTATGTCGTCCAAGAGGAGTAAGGAAATCTACTGCCTGGAGACACTGGTAGTTTATTTATTCATCACTGCATCTTCAGCCCATGTGGACAATGAAAAACTCTAGTTATCCACCTTGCCACAGCCACACTACATGTGTGGCCCTTCGGCTCAGGTGTGGCGATGGAGAAGGAAGACCCGACCCCCTGCTTGTCCTTTCCCATTTCTTTTCTTCCTTCCTGTAAAATCTCACCTGTCTCCCATTCGTTGGCAACAACAACAAACCTCCACATTCATCTCCTCTTCTCTCTCCCAGTGAGAATGCTCCTGTACCGATTGCCTAAGCCCTCACTCAGACAGCATCCTTTCACCCCTGACTGACACAACTAATTTCACATTGATCTTGATGCTTCATTCTGCATGGTCCTCGTGGTGCTCATTATTGTCAGCTTTAACATATTGCAAGTGAAATTGTATTGTATCAGACTGGGAATTCTAGCCACTAAAAAAGAGGGGAAAACATGTATCTTTCATTCAGTTGTTTTCAACATTTTCAGACATACACCCAACCACAGAGAACAGAACAAAATGCATACCTCCAGCTTCAAAGATAGGTAAATCATGGCTGATTTTACTTTATTTATACCGTGCCCTTTCTTAATTTATCATTTCCCCACTACTTTAATTTCAGATTCAGGCAGAATATTATTCATGAGTTAATTTTTCAAAATATATCCTTAAAGAATAGTGATTCCCTTTTAATCAAAAGTGCTCAATTATGACAACTAACATTTTCCAATAGTTCTGTAATATCAGAATATATTCAACGTCCTGTATTCGTGATTCATCTCTTGAAAATGTCTTGTACACATGTGTGCCCTGGTACATTGTATTGTTCAAGTCAAGATACCACAAATCTGTGGTAGTTACATTTCACTACTGTTTCCTTTAACTCTTTTTGTACTTATGGGCCAAGCTCCCTTTTACTTCTTCTTAATCTATTCAAAAAATGAGTTCTTTATGTTATAAAATTTCCCAGAATGTGCTAGTTACTTCTTTATGATGACATAGGATATATTCTGCTTCTATCTTTTTCAAAAATCAGTCATTAACCCTGGTCTTTTGGCTTAATTTGAGGTAGACACTTTGCATACTTCTGTTAATAATACTTCTGTGCATAATACCTGTATGCCTCTCTTTTCCAATATTAATTATGTCCAGTGTTTTTGAGGCAGATTATTCCATTTGGGTTTATCAAATGGTGATATTCTTATTCTGACAATCTTTTCTTTACCTTTAAAAACATTTGGGTTACTAACTTAAAGAAACTTCTATTCATCAATTATTTGGTTTCCCTGAGCTACAGTTTATCCAACAAACATAGGGTAGGTACTTGATTTTCCTTTTATGAACCAATGTTCAGAATAATGAATTCATTCTTCAGACTCTCATAATAATGTTGGCTGCCTGAATGTTTAACTTATTTGACATTTCCAGCCATTTCTGGTATTACTTTTGATGTTCCAGTGATTTCTAGTTGGTCTTTGGAATCCTTTTGCAATTTGACCTCTAGTGCTTTTGAGAGGACTGCAATTGTCTTTGAATGTATATTTATATTCAAGTATAAAACAGTCCACATTTGTTTGATGTATTTCATGTCCCCGGCTTGATTCAGGCATTTACACCAAGAAGTCTTAGGTTGTTTTAAAGAAAAATGTATTGTAGGGCCAGCCAAATAGCTCAGCAGACTAAAGCACCCACAAGCAGGAGTAGGGGTCAGAGGTTCAATTCCTGGGCCTGCCATGCTGGCCCCGCCTCTGGGCGCCTGAGATGACAATTGAGACTGGGCGTGGTGGCACATGTCTGTAATCCCAGCACTTGGGAGCTGTAAAAGGTGGATCACTATGAGTCTGATCTAGTAGTGAGACCCTGAACATCCTGGAGACCATTCCCTCAAATACATTTTTAAAAAATGTATTTGTAATTATCATTCTGGGCACTAGAAAATTGTTTGGTCATATTTCTTCAATGCAAATATCTAGAATATAGTTCTACTTTACTTTCTCTTAATCTGTGTATTTAAAAAATGAGCCCTTTCACCCATAAAATTTCCCAGAATGTGCTGGCCACTTCCTTATGATATCACGTGACATATCCAATTCAAATTCAGGATTGCAGCTTAGTTATTTAGCTTTTCTGATTTTAGATTTGATTCCTTTTCTTCTACTAAAAATTATTATTTCTAGTTATGTTTAATCACATAAATGCTTTATCAGACTAAGTTTTAGGGTCACATTAAAATATTTTAAATAGGGAAACACTTATTCTACTGAATTGTCTCCCCTATCCCCTTTTAGTTTTAGTATATTGCATGCTAAAAGGAGGGCAGCAGGGGTAAAAAGTGGCCTGGATAAGTTAAGATCTACTTGTGCTGTCTGGGGAAGACTAGACTCACAGCTTTGTAGTGTCTTTGAAACCATGTTCACTGCTTTTGTACATTTAAATTGTACAGCTAGGTATTTTATTCTAATATTTGAACTCATGTTCAGCCAACATCCAACAGATTTAAGCTCCAATACATCTTCCAGTTCAATCCAGAAAGTTTTATTAAGTAAGCCTCAGCACACTGGGGTCGGTGAGGCCCAGAAGAGGGATGAGGTGCTTGCTCAGTCTTTTTATTTTATTTTATTTTATTTTATTTTATTTCATTTTATTAAGAACAAATAGCAATGAGACAGTTTCAAAACAATTAGTAGGACAGATTCAACAATTAATACATTGCACATTGTTTTTGTAGTGACTTTTTGTTGTACAAGGTGCATACATGATACTCTATCTCTAAACACTATTAGAGCAGATGCCTTTAATCAATGAATTAAGAGAATGTAGCTGTATACCTATCTTCTTTTAAAGCTGAATTATAGTACAGCTCCAATAATGTAATACTTTTTACATTGTTATCATCCTAGTGATTATCCATAGTACAAGAAGCAGACAGGATATCCTGTCCAAACACTATTAGTGCAAATCTTTCTTCTCATAGAGTTCCACAAAAGTACTGCATATTTATCCTAACTATAAGCATTTCCCTGGCAAGTGCAAGGGCCTGAGTTCAATCCCCAATCCCACAAAAAAAAAAAAAAAAAAAAAAAAGTTATATTTGATCGACTACGTAAACAATAGAGGATACAGACAGCAAATTGACATAGAACTGAGAGATTTATCTAGTCCTCCACGGAAGAAAGAGAGTACAGTGGTTAAATCTTTGGCAGGAAAATAAAGAAAACTGAAGAAATCTCACAAAAAATCACAAAAAGGCATGACACAGTATTATAAAGAATGGAAAAGAAAAATTTTGAAAATGCTACTAGTGCACAAAAGACTACAACAGAGTAATTTTAGTTTTCAGCCTGGGACATACTGCAAACCTATAGTTTACTACCATGTCCAGGATGGACTGAGGGCTGTGGGCTTTGTTTGAACTGTTATGTCAAGGCTCATTCTTATTACCCTGCCATTATTAGAGCTGAGCTATGGAAAGTGGGCTGCCCCTGGCATAAGCAACATTAGATCAACTACAATGCCTCACACCTCGGATCCCCACAGGGCTGTTTGTCTTTCAACAGAAAATGGTAGCCATTTTGTATTTCTCTTGTGTCTTAAAGGCAGTCTCTGTCCTATCTAGAATACAAAATTTTACTTAAGTTTTTCTGTAGTTGTTTTGGTTTGACTAAATGTTTTGTACAACCTAAATTAATAAATGTTATTTCTTGTGCAAACATAAATAAATAAATAAAATATTTTAAACAAAAACTGGAATGACTAACAGTATGTGATTATTCAGAGAAGTTTAAGATTTTGGGGGACAATGGGAGCAAGGGTATACAGGTAATCATCTTAAATCACTTAAAATCTTTTCTGAGTGTATATCTTCAGTTTCATAGATTTCTTTCATCATACTTTTGATGTTTAGACATTGACCTTTTCACTATGCTTAATTTTGGTGCACAATTTTAAAATCACTGTTGTTTCTTTACTGTCAAGCTGAAAATATTTATATTGAGAAAAGCCCCACTTCTGGCCACCTTCTGCCCCTCTCTCCTACAGCAAAAGCCATTTTTTTTTCTTGGTTATCTTCCCATTTACAGTCAGACATTGGTACCAGAATGTTTGAATCTCATCCAATTCGGTACCTGATACATTTTGATATAAAACTCATATCCCTGTACTTGTCCTTTGATTGGTACTCAGTGCATCAGCTAGAACTTGTGCCATGGATCGCCTCACAACTGGCTAACTTTTCCAGCCCAAAGGATTTATTGGAAACACATCATGCACCCAGAACCAATATATGAGAAGCACCAAGGTACCACTGCACCCCAAAGGTACAGGCAAAGACACAAACACATAGGTGAGTATCCCTAGTCCTTTTGTTTAAATAACTGGTACAATATTCTATGCAGTCTTCTGCTTGCCTTTATCACAGCAATTAAACAAATGTGAAGAATAGACAGACATAGCCATATGTTCATATTAACATACTAATATTAAACCCAGACAATGGTAATAATTTCTTGAAGGAAAGAGAAGTGGAGTCCTTGACATCTTACAGTACATTTCGGATCTCTTTCATTCTGGCTTCTCATATATCGCTGGCTTCCTGTACTCGCCTTCCTCAAGCACAGCTTCAGAATTACTGTGGCTGCTTTCAATGGAACAAGCTGAGCATCACTGAGTCTGCCCTATGAAAATGCTTGGAAAGGGAGAGGAATTTGGAGGCTGGTGTGTAATAGTCCAGGCATCAGCTTACAAGATTCACTTTAAAGACATGGCCTCCATCCAAGAGCTGCTGTGTTTTGGAGACTGCCAATTCACCAAAACAGACAAACACAAATACAAACTAGAATTGTTAAGCTTTAAAATTCAGCCCATCTGATGAAATATGCTTGGGGGAAAATACTGTGAAAATGTTGATCACTTCTTGAAAACATCCTTTTAAACAAGTAATTATAGGTAAATAATAATTTAAAAAAGAGGAGTTTCTAAGGCCAAAGAAAAACTCATGGAAGTTACACAGTACAGTGAGAATAATAGGAGGCAAGGTCTAGAGATGATCAATAATAAGATGATAGATGTTTAATTTCAAGGAAAGCAACCAAGTTCATGATGGGTTATAATTTTTTCTTAGCATTTATAAGTTGCACATATTGATGCTTGTGGTGTGGAAAAAAACATCCTCTATATTTGACTTCCTAAGAACATGCTGGCTCCATCCTTGGTAACTGCTAACATCATCACAATCTTCAAATATTTATGGGTGGTTCAATCTCATTGCATTCTGTTCTGAGCAAGGCTAATAGTAAGAACTCAGCTCTTCAGCTACAAAGAAACAGAATCTACTTACAAGTAAGTGGTTGATGCATGCTTTCAAGAAAAAAAATTCCCCTAATCACATTGAAAGCAATTTCTTAGTCATCTTACTGTTACACTTTGCTGAGTCTATTCATATAATTGAGAACACTGAAAAAAGGGAAAAACAAAAACATGCAGAATACAAAATGCATTCATTGTTTCACTGTGAAGTGTAACAACTGATTTACAAGTAAAGTTGGCATTTGAAGGCAAGCATAGAATTTAGTATCCTGTGTTCTTTGCATCGACAATACTGAGACTGATTATATGATAGTGAGGCCTAGAATTTATCAACACATATGAATCCTTATCCTGTATCAGAAACAGTAGGATTCCTCTGACTACCACAGGTATCTGTCACTATCTCAATCCTATATATTTTATAATAGGTTCCATAAATCCTCCAAATGTTACACTTTTCAAAATAATTTACAGTGTGTGTCATCTAATCCTAAATACACAAAGCCAACTTAAACACATTTTTTCAACATAGTATGATGGATCCATAATGTCTTGAGATGCTGCAATAGACCTGGGTTCATTTGATAAAGTAAATTTCTCATAAAACATGTACAGAACATTCCCCAACAATTCTGAATCTCTGTACCAAGCATATGAGTGAATGTCCTTAAACTAGGCAGACAAATAGACTTCTATTCAAGGACTTCACAGCCTGAGGTCATCCAAATGCACACCAGTATCTATAATTTAAGCATCTCTTTTTTAAAGGCTGAGCTTACACATAGAGAAATCCTTCACATGCCATTAACTCAAGTACAGAACATGAAGTCAGAATATTATGTAACTGTGAAACAATTTAGAAAAAAGATGGAAACCATTGTCCTGGTCAGAACCAGCTAAGATAAGGCAGTAGTGGTTGAAAATGATATATACATAACTACTAAATCAGAAGTAGAAAACAGAAAGCCACTCAAAAGAAAGGGTCACAGCTGAATAATCTGCAGCTCCACTGGGAGGAAAGGCATGCTTGATGGAAGCATCTCAGATGAATGATAAAATGGTTCTTGAGTAATTAGGGTGGGACCTCGGACTACAGCATGCAAAGCAGAACAGCAGTGTCAACACAAAATTGGCCTGTTTTGGAACTGACTCAGCTAACCTCAGAAGGAAAAAGAAAAAGTAACACCAATGCCAGCTCCAACCATCAAAGAAAGTTGAAATGAGAAAATGAACCTTATGTATCAAGTTGTTAATGATGGGGGAAATATAGGGTGAGAATTGGGAAACGAACATCTAGACTAGAGAACATCTATACTAGAGAAATGATGGCAGGGCGAGGAGCTGCAGTTAGTCTCTCAAGAGATTGGCACTGAATGACACCTGTACACAGAGGAGCAGCAGAGGGTAGTGAGAGCAGCCACTCTACTCCTGTCCCTTCCCCTCATCCATTCTGGTGATCTATCCTTTTCCACACTTCCTCATCCTTTGCCCATTCTTCCAATACTCTGTTCCTGCCCTCCCATCAACTTTTCTACACTGTGTTGGGGACCTCATGGAGAATTTGAACTCTGAATTTGAGCAACCTTGGTTTTAAATGCAGACTCTGCTGGTCTCTGGCTGATAACCATGAGAGATGCATCACCCCTGGAAACTTCCATTTGTGTTCCATAACATGAAAATAACAAGACAACACATACATAAGCTTTGCAAGTTGCCTCATAGGGAATCCATCTCACTCTGAGATCTACATTCACCCTTTGAGATCTACAATGCAATTGGCTGACTCTTCCTACCTGCTATAGTTCCCTGGAGTCAGTAAGCATTGTAGTAGATCTTATGTGAATTATAAAAAATTTTCTTTTTTGTCCTCATGAAAATAGATCAGCACAAATAAAACCACGAGAGAAAAACCATGTTCTTTCTTGTGCATGAATGCTTGGTATAGTAGGTTCTGCTCCCCCAGGCTGAGGCCCTCCATCAAACTACAGAGGAAGGCGTCACTTCCTCACCCTCACTGCAATCTTCTCAGCTACTGAGACTTGGCTTCACTGTGTGCATGAACCACATCAGCTCCACTTAGCTCCTCATCAACAATTCCCTACCCACAACCTGGACCTCAGTCATTTTCTGTGCTTGCCCCACCTTTGCCAGGATAAATGCTTGTATTCTATTCTTGTGCTGCAGCCCACTAGATATTTCCAGCACTGCCCCTTCCTCTCACTCTTAGTTGTTTTTCCACTCCACTAAACTACTCTTTCTTTGATAACTCCATCTTCATGATTGATTAATTTATGTGTCAATCTGGCAAAATCATGCTACTTGGATATTTAGTCAAATGATATTCTGGTGATTTCCTTAAACATCTTTTTTAGATGAATGAGATTAACATTTATATCAACTGACCAGGACGAAAGCAAGGGACCCTCTATAATGTGGATGAGCCTCATCTAATCAGAAAAAGGCCTTCATGGATAAGAAGACTGACTTCTCTGGAAGAAGGAGATTCTGCTAGCAAAGTGTTTTTAGACTGGAATGAGTCCAGGAGTCTACCCTGAAGATTATAAACTTGGCTAACTAACAGAATTGCATCAACCTATGAAAATTAATCAACCAACTGCCCTCTTGTGTACATGCAACTTACTGGTTTTATTTCTCTAGAGAATCTTGACTTATCCAATCTCACTTGGACCCCTTCCCCAACTTCACTCCGTTCCCTATACGGTGCTCAACCCTCCCTTCCCCCATGTTCTTACCAGCCCATGTGTGTTCCCGTCCTAGAGTCCTCCTCCTGCTGTGTCACTCAGGACTCAAACCCTGAGTCAACTTAGGGTCCTTGACCCACAGTACTGGTCTCACTCCTTCTTGATTAGTACGTGATCATTTCGCACATGAAGGGTCCTTTCTGCAGTCTGTAGTTTAACTCTGGCTTGATGGTTTCTTTTTCCTCATCTTTAATAAGATGTCTCTCTCTTCAGAGCCAGCTGTGATCTAGGTCCTCTTGTCCCATGCCGACACCCTCCACAGCCTCTTCTGTGGCCACGCTTCTGGTTCCTTCCTCTGCGCAACCAAATATCCACGAGTAGGAGTTTCCATTTCCTTTCCTCCACTTCTTACCATGCTTCATGGTTAAAACCTCCTGCAGTCAGGATGGCATTTATGCTCAACTTTTCACCAAATTGCTAACAACTTCAGATCTATTGTCAGGGTCACATAAAGATTCTTTTTGCATGTAATTATGTAAATGTTTTCTCTAGCTGTTTTTTCCTCCTTCCTCTCTCTGTCTTCCTTCCTTTATTTTTTCCCTCCCTTTTTTTTTCACTCCTCTCCTCTCTCCTCTTCTTTTTTTTTTTTTAGTTTTCACACAAAACCTTTCTTTTTTTAATTTTTTTTTATTTTATTGAACTACAAATGTCAATCACACAGTTTCAAGACACCTTAACAATACAGATTCAATAAATTAATACATTGCAAACTGTTTTCATGTTTTGGTATTGTACAAGGTGCATATATGATATTATATTTACAGATATTATTTTAGCAGATATCTCTTATCAGTGAATTAAGAATGTAGCTGCTTACTTATCTTATTTTTTGTACCTGAATTATACCAAAAATTCAATAATTATTGTCCTAGTGGTTGACCATAGTACTAGAAGCCGACATAATATCCCGTCCAACCACCATTAGTACAGATCTTGCCTCTCATAGAATTATATACAAGCACAGCGTTATCTATCCCAACTGTACTGTCTATACACACACATCATGATTTTTTTCTTTCTACACCCCTCCCTTTGTCTACACCTGTCAAAGGTGGGCACTCCATTGACATTCAACTAACTTAGGTGCTTGAACTCGACACCACTATCCAACACAGTCCAGCATTCTACAACCATAGTGAGTTATTCAAAGAAATTGTCGACCATAGCCATTTACAGCTCAGCTTAATATTATGGCCCCACAATGTATACTTCATTTTTATACTTTTCTGATGGATGGCTAAGACCTAGATAGATCAAGATTTATATACCAACACATGAACTTTATATTTCCTATGTGGTCAGTGAAGTCCTCTCAGGGTTTATCTTGTAGTCCTGTACCTTATTCTGTAGATCCTTTGTCTGTGTCATCCATGTGGATGAGTCACGGCCAATGCTTGACCAGTTTGCTCTCTGTGAGAGCTTGAGAGAAAGTTTTCTCTTCATGTGACTCTCCCCAGGCACACTATAGAACTTCAATCTCTTTCCACTGTGGCTCCATAATCTCCTTGTTCAGAAAATTTGGAGCTCACCTGAGTTTCATGATGTTGCAGTACAGGTTCTCCTATGTCCTCAGTCTTCGCTGACCTTGAAAGACTAGGGCCAAAATGTTGGCTGGCCTTGTGGCTCTTCTATTTCTCCAACTCTGACTTGTGATCTTAGGTTGTTAACCATCCAGAAGAAAAGCTGATTAGTATCCTGCAGCATATGCCATTCACTTTGCCTTATCTGAATCAATTGATTTTACTTGTTGTACGTTTCCTTTTGTATTTCTGCTTTTCGCTAGTTATACTAGGGAGACTATACGATATTTACACATGTGTATCTGGTTTATTTCACTTATGAGTATATGTTCAAGTGGCATCCTCTTCAGTACAAATGCTTCGAACTTATCATTCTTAATAGCTGAGTAATACTCCATTATATAGAAATACCACATCTTTTTCAACCATTCCTCATGTGATGGACATCTTGGTTGTTTCCAAGATTTTGCTATCACACATTGCGCTGCTATAAACATAGCTACACATATATCACTATGATACAATGTTTTCACTTCCTTTGGGAAAATTCCCAGTAGGGGGATAGCCGGCTTGAATGGGATTTCTAGTCCTACTGTTTTGAGGAGTCTCCACACTGACCTCCACAATGGTTGTACCAGTCTACATTCCCACCAGCAGTGGAGAAGTGCTCCCTTTTCCCCACAACCTCTCCAACATTTGTTATTGGTTGATTTCCTTATGATAGCCATTCTTTCTGGAGCGAGATGGTATCTCAGTGTTGTTTTTATTTGCATTTCATGAATGGCTAGCA
>PVKA01018179.1:5804-44441 GCA_004027165.1 Ctenomys sociabilis
AAAAAAAAAAAAAAAAAAAAAAAAAAAAAAAAAAAAAAAAAAAAAAAAAAAAAAAAAAAAAAAAAAAAAAAAAAAAAAAAAAAAAAAAAAAAAAAAAAAAAAAAAAAAAAAAAAAAAAAAAAAAAAGATACATGTTTAAGACTACATACCACTAGCCCACTAGCCCTAGGGGAATATTAGTCATCAAAATTTCAAGTATGGTTTCTACTGGATCAAATTTTACATCATCATAAAGTTAGAAAACTCTTGGAAGTCAGAGAGCAATGTAATCAGAAATCAGAGAACATCTGTGGGTCTCTTAAAAGACTTCTCAGAACCAAGTATAAGAGGCCAGCACTTCTGCTAAGAATTTAACCAATGTTTGAGAAATTAAGATGAAAATGTAGTAGTAAGTATAAAACTGGGCTCAGATGACCTATGTAGAGCCATGAAGTGTAGTTTATCAGCAAAAAGGGGATAAAGCATCGAGATGGTAAGTAAGGTCTAAGCAAGAGTGCTATAGATGGGTGGTATAGATTCAGAGAAGGAAAATCACTAGTGCATCAAGTGCTTACGATGTGCCTACTTCTATTTTAAGTGTTTTCCTTACATTAGCTGGCTCATTTAATCCTCCCCACATCCCTTTAAAGTAGAGACCAGTATTATGACCATTTTTCAGAATGAGGAAACCATGACATGGAGAAGTGAATTCATTTACTATTACTCTGTTTGGGTGCTGATTTACTTTAAAATATTTCAGCTTGGGTTGGCAAGGTAGCTCGGTGGACTAAGGCCCTGCTTAGACAAGTGCAGGGACCAGGGTTTGACCCACAGCCCACCCCTGGGTGTGCTGAGCCGGCCACCAAGACCAGATGTGGTGCCATATGCCTGTAATCCCAGTGCTGGAGAGGCTGTAAACCGGAAGACCACTAAGCGTCCAAGCTGCACAGTGAGACCTTATACTACACATATTTTTAAAAAAGTAGCTTAAACCGCAGTATCATCACCTTTGTATGCATGTTTGACTACAGCCCTTGGAGTGGTTAGTTAACATTTGAAATTTACCAATGACGATTCCACAGTTATAGGTGTCCCCATCCTCTTTTACCCAGGCTTAGTGCATTGGTTCTGTCTCCTTTACATAGTTTCCTCTGCCTTCAAATGGCTCTTACATGAAAGGTGCTTTTTGCCATGCTTGATGACAGATAAGAAAGAAAACACGCTTATAAAAACAGACTCTGGGTGATGGTTTTGTGTCTGTTTGCCAATAGATACTTGTAGTTTTGGCAGAATTTGACCTATGATTCACTGTGTTGGTAATGTATACCTATTAGGAAGGTTCTGGGTATTGTTGAGTCTTGGACTGCCAGAGGTTACTGACATCTCCCTCTTGATGTGGCCAGCCCTTTACTACTTCCCAGGCCACACAGACGGTGGGTGGAACCAGCGTTCCCGGGCTGCCCCTCCTTAACCAGCACACCACGCTGCCTCTGGTTAAGAGGCCTGAATACAAACCAGTGAAACATTAGTCAAGGGGCAGAGTTCAGAGAAAGAGGAAGAAGATCCAAGCACATGTGGGGACTGCAGAGTTTTAAAAGGAAGGATTTTCTGAGTCTGAAAGAGAGATAGAAGAAGGCAAGGGTGTGAGACTAAACTGCCTCCCACAGCCTGGTTCTGTTTCCCTGGCACTACAGGATTCAAGGACTTGAGTTGAAAGAAAATGTATGGGATTAGTTGAGACTTACATTTTGTGGTGATGGGAGAGAGTACCTTCTGTTTCTTTTTAATTTTTCTCTTCTTAGGTGAAGTTGGGCTGCACAGAACCAGGAGTGTGGACCTTGTCAGGAGGAAATCTTTGGAAACTGAAGGTAGCCCCAGTACCATGACAAGAAATATGTCCTGATCTCTGGTCCTTGCCAAGTTATAAAGGGCATTTAATGGTAGATCTAGGATATTGCCTATTCAAAGATCCCCACTGAGCAAGACTCAACCACTCTCAAAGGAGAAGATGGTTGTTAGGGCTCACTACTGCCTTCTCCCAAGGAGCCCAGAGTGACTAGGAAGATGTCTTGAGGTCACAGTGTAGGACAGTCAGTTCTGGAAGAGCTGAAATGTCTCTGCCTTGCACTTCTCTGAAAGAACTGATGAATAATTCAAGGCAAAACATTTAGGAGCTCTGCCGGGGGAGGGCAGCTCCGAGCACAGACGGCCTGATGAGTTGCCATGGGACTGAGTTCTCACAAGAAAGCATCCCTGATGTTGGTCCCACGTAACTCCCAGAAAGCTCTGCTCTTTTTCAGCCAAGGAGGTGAATGCTTACTCCACAAAGGCCCTGGAGAAGCTTCAAAACTCAGGAAAACAAGAGTGAGTAAGAACACCAATGCATGTTCCCTGGGGCATTTGCACTGTGCTGACCTTACAAATGAGAGAGAGAGAGAGAGAGAGAGAGAGAGAGAGAGAGAGAGAGAGAGAGAGAGAGAGTTGCTACAGAGTGCCAGAGACCTGACTGGACCTCCCACATGCTGCCTTCCCCACCTGGAGACAGTCTCTTTTAAAAGCAAACCTTGTTCATAAAGCAGCCATTGTCTTTGGGATTGCCTTGCTCTACACTTGTTGATTCTCAGAAGGAATCAATATCAGAAGAGCGTGAACACAGTAGACATTTGTCTTCAGCTGAAACTAACACACCAATGTCAGATGTCTCATCAGAGAGATAAGATGCCAATTGTTCAGGCTTTAACCCTCAAATTCAGCTGTCCAGGGTATTCTTGCTGTATCTTAGCACACTGAGAAACTACCCATAAGCAGACAGAGTCTATGCTGCTTTTCCTAGGTGAGAAGCTGGGCAAAGGTTCTGACTCCAGAAACCATGATCACAGACTTGCCCAACAGAAAGCCAGTGCTGCTCCTCCTGGCCTCTTTGCTCTCCTTACTGTGTGAAGGAGACTGGAAGACTGTCCTAGGCAGCCACACCCAGAGCTACGGCAAGAAAGGCTGTGCCAAGAGAAGCGACCCTTCAGCTCACGCCTTATTCGTACCACTTACTCTATTCATACTTTTTTTAGTACCTGGTAAGCAAAAAGTGGGGATTAGCAACTTACTCATGCACTAATCAGAAATAGGAGCTGACAAATCCAGGCTTTGCTGTGAGACAAAGGAATGGGCCAGTTCTTATTAATCTTTAGCAAGCCTCCCCCAAATACAGAGCAAGGCAGTAGCACTATGAGTGTAGATTCTACTTAATGAACAATCCCCCCCACCCACCCCCACCCCTGGGGACCTAGGCTGAGGCATCCCTTGGAGAAGTGTGGTCTGATAAGTTTTGTTACTCAGTGATAGCTAAACATCAAACTTCATTAAAACAGATGTCTCTACTTTTGTGTAAGCAGGCATTCCTCTGGTTCTCTAACACTATGTACTTGAGGGCAGGAGGAGTGATGCCATGGGAGTCTGTGCATATGTGTGCACATATGTGAGGGTGTGTGTATGTGTGTGCACATGCACATGCGTGTGCGTGTGTGTGTGTGTGTGTGTTGGTACTAGAAGTCAAACATTGTGTCCACCTCAGATTCTGATGCTAAAATCCTAACTTGCCATGTGATTCTGAGGCAGGCTGTGCGCAGTGATTAGGGCTAAAAGATGGAGAATACTCATGGGATGGGACCACTACTTTAAGAGGAACCCAGGGGAGCTCCTTACTTTCTACTATTCCATGGGAATACAGCAGGGAGACAGCAGTCTGGAACCCATAAAAGGGCCCTCAGCCTCCCAGTCATGCCAGCTTTCTAATTCCAAGCCTTCTAGACTGTGAGAAATAAATGTCTGTTGTTTATGAGCCTCTGGTTTATGATATTTTGTTATAGAAACTTCAACAGACTAGAACAATGGGGAAGTGGGCCCTAGAAGGAGTTACTGCCTATTAATATAGAACACTGAGATAAGTAAGTGAATCTATTTATCAAGCCAAGACTGAGAGGCCACAGGGTTAGTAGGATTTAGGAAAGGGAGAAACTGAGCAAATAATAGTAGCACACTGTCGTTGAGTATAGCTTATTCCAAACTTTTATATTTAAGGAATGTGAAATCTGAGAGAGAATCCTAGAAACGGAATTCACAATAAAACAGGATAATGGAACAACTAGCGAATTTAAGAAGAGACCTAGCAAATCACAAAGGAGGGGTGATGGGTCTGAGGCTGCAGACAAGACAAGAAAGGCTTCCTGGGGAGCTCATTCTGAGGGGCGGCCCTGAGGGAGGAACATGGCAGGGGCTATCGCCCCTCAGCAGCCACGAGGCTGCCATGGTGCACACTTGTGGCCGTGCCGGGCTCCTATCTCCCTCTTCCTGTACCGATAAGTTAGAAAGCCGGAAGCAACTCTGATAGGCCTTCTTACAGCAGCAGCTCTGCTTCAGGATTTAAAAAAAATTAAAAATTTGAGAGCTTTGGAGTTCCCCCGCCTAAGACTTGGAGGATAGAGGAGAGGCACAGGCTGTTCTCTGGCCAAGGAGGTCAGGAGATGTGACTGTGGGGACAGCGGGACCCTGCTATTGCTCCGTAGAGCACGGCCACGTGGACGCACACTGTGTGTGTGTGTGTGGGGGGCACTGCAACTACAGCAGCCTGCTCCCTGCTGGCACCCTCCTGGCGCCTGCTCCTTCGGCCTTTGCCAGTGTACAAAATGTGGAGCCATTTCTGTTCCCCGCCCTGCACTTCTGAGTAGGGATGCCTTGGATAATTAGCCAACCCCAGCAGAAACAGCAGCCAACTGGGCCAGCCTGCAGACTGGCCTTCACTGCACCGCGTTCACACAAAACCCTGTGCTACCAACAGCACCCATCCTTGCAGAGTCACAGCAGAGCGTCTGCAGATCTCTCTCCTGACTTCCCTCCAGCAATACATGTCCCTTCGCTGCCTGCTTTCTCTGTCCTGGTTCCACCCCTGCTATCTTTTCTCTGAATTCTCTCATCTTTCTATACCCCATGAATGATCTAAGTCCTTACATTTCTACTTTTGCTTTCTTTCCCTTGAGAAAAATGTAACTTTTCTTCCTTGTGTCACTTCCTGATCATCAACGATGCACTTAGGCACCAGGGACAAAGTAAAGATGGGCAGTGAGGTTGAAGCACAAAGAATCTGGTGGGTAGCACGCGAGGTGAGGGTGGGCATATAGAAAGTGTACTCTAATACCAGGCTGTTACAGAAAGGCTATCTCAGTGAAGGGCCTGGAAATCCAAGGTGGACCACCAAGAAGGCCTCGTGAAGATGACAGCCTGGGGCTCCCTATAAAAATACGCTAGAGAAACACAAACCTTTACAGAGACAAGTGCTATATCTGGGAGGCTGTTACATAGATAGGCTGTTCTCCCTACAAAACCAGACAAACAAGCCTCAAGGTAAGGAAAGCATTTTGATGAGAGAAAATGGCATGAAAAAAAATTGATTGGAAGTGAGACAAAGTTTTCCATGTTGGCAAATTTTACCCATAAAGTGGTCTGGTACATTGTAAGCTCATAAATTAGGAAAATTGTTCCTCTTCTCTCAAGATGCAGCACTGTGCCTTCACAACAAGTATTTCTGGAATGACAGCCACCGTGTTGGTGGCTATCTGGATCCAAGGGCCAGTTGCTCTCTCAATCTGGCCTGCTGCTGTTTTTTACTTTTTTTTTTTTTTTACCAGAATCAAGAGAACTGACCCCAAAGTTAACAATGTCCCCTCATTCCCCATCCATACAGCCTGCCTATCTTTGATTCTTCCTTGTTCGACCCATCTATCAGGCTGAAGGTGCCAGTAATTTGGAAGGTTCTGCCTATAAAATAAGTTCAAAATATGAGCCCTTCTGACCATTTCATCTGCTTCCATCTTGGGCCCTTCCGGAAGTCTATTCTTGATCTCTGACAAATACAATGTCCAGAGAATGGTCCTTTTGAGAATAGAAGCCTGAGCACATTGTCCCCACACTTTTTCTATTCTAGCAGGTTCTATAGGCCTCACGCTGTCCCCTACCTGTGGACTTGATGAGAGGCACACACACTCACTGCTTCTGCCTCAGCTTTCCCCACACCAACACTTCCCTTCTTGCTTGTGGGGAGACATGCATGTTTGCCTTCCTGGCTTCTTCCAGCTCTGACCTATTTATGTCATCAGAAAACTGTTCTTCCATCTCCTTTCTTGGTCTCATTTATAAGCCAAGAGTAAAGCTGTATCAAGTCTAATAAACCTAAGAATAGTTCTACAGGACTAGCTATCCAGAGATTTAGAATGAAATTAGATTAAGCCAAGTACCCATGTTGGCATCTCCTGAAGTTTGCCAGCACTTCAGACCTCTAAGCGTCCCCAGAGAGGATTCCATTACTTCCTCCTCCTCCCCTAATTTAACTTGTTATGCTTTGAGAGCCAGACTCGTACAAGTTACATAATCTTTCCAAACTAAACTCTTAGTTTGGATTCTTGTTTTTATGTTTGTTCACTTAGTAATACAGAAAAAAAAACAGGTTTTTATATCTTTACAATAAACAAATTTCAACATTTCGATTGAATAGACTATTATGATATTGCTCTTAGGCTATTACCACCTTTACCACATTGTTTCTGTAGAAATGCCAATTACTTTATGAAGAAATGTGATGGGGTGGACTCATAGTGCCATGATTATAGGTCCCCATCTTGTTTATGATAGGAACTGTGGAAACTGCAGCACTGGAGGTGTATTTTGTAAAGTATGTATATTTAAATAACCTCAGGTAATACGCTACAGTAAACAATTATGTGGTGCCTATTTGGGTGTGGTTCGTTGGTTGCTAGGACCAAGCTAGGATTAGTCACCAAATTATTAAAGTGTGCCTTCTGCTTCAGTGGGTGCAACTGTGCCCCGGGACACAGGTCTTGGAAAGAGAAGCTGGGCTGGATTTCTGTTCCCATTCACTCATTTGACAGGGGCTTAAGTGCAGTGTGGAACTCACACGGCTGTGGAGCGTATCCTGCTAAGTTCCTTGTAAAAATTGGGCTTCTTTGCTTTCCTCCACAGTGCTCACATCTACAGAACAGTCGACTTGTATAGTCTATCCAGAAAAAAGGATTCCAGTTATCCCAGTGACCCCAACTCAAGTTACAGAAACAGAAGCTGAGAGGACAAAAGGGCAAAGAGAATGGTTACATACTTGTGGCATAGAAAGAAAATGATTTGGACAAGACAAAGAGAAACAAAGAGATAAACATGAGACAGAGGGAAGGAGGGGAAAGAGAGAAAGAGAGAGATAAAAAATGTAGGAATAAAGGATAGAAAGAACAAAGGAAGATTAATGCATAAAACTAGAAGTTATTTGTAAAAACATTCATTAACTTCTTTTCCACTTTTTTCGAGGATCAAACAGACATACATCCTGGTCTTGTAAGTATAAACTGCAAACCTAAGCAGGGCACAGACAGCCATGCTGAAATATCTTTGCTAATGAAGAGGTCCCATCTCTGAGACCAGCACCCCCTCCTTCTCAGAAGCTGTGGGAGGAGAGCTTCCGTGGGTTAAAGTTAGGTCAGTTCAGGGGAGCAAATGCTCTCAGGGAATTCACTGTTTCACTTTACAGCACATTACCTTGTGCTGGTTCCCTGGGCTTTTGGTAATCTATGACAAAGAGATAAACAAGAAAATGCTGTTTAGTTTCTGTGCCACTCTAGGTAAACTGGAAATTAAGAGATGGGCGAGGGCCAAGATCTGAGACCTTGAAACCGTGTTGCCGCCTGGGAGAGTATCTGCAAGCTGATGATAATGACAGTTGGCTGCAGACCTTCACAGATGCACTTTCCAAACACTTTCAGACCTAATGAATCCAGAGAACATCCCAGGGGCCCCGGCAGTCATGTTATTGCCAGACTATGGTAAGGAAGTGGAGGAAATCTAAGGGTTTAAGTGAGCGATGAGGACACCAGGAACAAGTGTCCCAGCCTGAATTCTCACAAACACTTTTGCTTCCAATCTCTGTCCCAGGAGGGACAGGGGAAGCAGGAGGCTTGCAAGTATGAGTGAGATTTCAGGGAAGGGGAGGTGATTGTCTGAGAGGATGTCAAATTCCTTGTCTTGGTGTTTGTTCACATGCTCATCAAGGCTGTTTGGGCCTGTGAATGCCACTCCATTGCAGAGGATAATTGTCACACCATTTAGCTGCCTGACACTGTTGTAGTCCTCGAAGTTGAAATTTCCAAATTCATGAACCTCACTATCCTAGGAAGGAGTCCAAAACTCACTTTTCCACATTCCTGTGCAAGTGGACACAAGCATGGCCAGGTCTCTCCAGACATACATGAACAGCTTTGATTTGGAAAAGAGCCCCAGAAAATAGGGAATTCCGGTGAGGGTTGCAGAGACCTGGCTCTGCAGACGTAGAGGTTGTGGTGGTCAGTGGCCATTCTGCTTAGCTGTGATGTGGAGTCTCTCCGGGTCAGTGCCTAGGGTATCATGCCTGCCTGAGCTGCTCCCACTATGTATTCAGTGTAATAAACAGTACAGTTCACAGAATACAATGGATGTCACTATTGTTTGCAACCAAGAACTATAATTAAATTGAAGTCTTTTATGGTCACCTGTTAGAATGCAGGTACATATTCAACCCTTACGAAAGGGGGAAAAAAGTAAATGAATAAATTTAAATAAATAACTTGTCCTTATTTGAACATTTAAAAAAGTGAAGTCTTTGCAAAGTATAGTAATATATCAAGGTATTTAGTATACCCACACCAAAATTAACACTAGATTTTCAGAATCCTAGCTTAGAAATTTTCTACCCACAAACATATACTGATTTTCCCTTTTGCCTAAGATGGCTATTTAGTTATCTATCCTGTCTTTGGGAAATTTAAACATCTTATTTTAAAATAAATTAATAGTACAGATTAAGCTGCTAATTGCCTACTCAGGTATTCAAAGTCTGACTCTTTTCCTTCCTGACATGGGAATACCCTGCCACAGAGCACAGAACCATCTCTCTGGAAGCATTCCTGAGCCCACAATTTGAATTAGGTCAGAATCTCCATGTCCAAACCTGTCTGGATTTTGTAGAAATATTAACTCAGGCTAAATCTCTAAAATAACAGAGGAAAGGGGGCCAAATTAAATACAAAGAGACATGCATCAAATTTTAACTGACATCTGGGTAGAGGTCTGGGCAGCCTCTCTCAGTAGACGCATCAGCAAATCACAGTGAGGACAATGGTAACCAGCGTCCACCTAATGCCCTATGTTAGGTCGGCACTTCTCGCGTGAGGTGGAATTTACAGGATGACTTCGCAGTGTCAAAGTCACACAGTGCAAGTAAGGAATGAGCTTACCTAGAAGATCAGTGGCATTGTTAGAACTACGGCTGGGGGAATTCTTTGTGGTAAGCGGAGAGATGAAGGCTAGAAGGCCATGAACTGCACATGTGGAGTCTCTCTGTGCTACGATTCCAGGCCACTGAATTCTCCGTGACATCCTGTGACCATTCCACAAGAATCTCCCCACCACTTTATGATCTGGATGGAGTCCTTCAAGTCGTGATAGGTGGGTTTCCTCAGAATGTTTCCAGCTTAACAAGGTAATTTTAATAATAAAGCTAAGGGCCGGCCAGATGGCTCAGGCGATGAAAGCGCCTGCTTAGGCAGCCGCAGGGACCGACCGTGTTTGATCCCCCGTGTACAGTGCCAGCCCCACCCCAGGGGCATGCTGAGATGGCGATTGAAACTGGACATGGTAGTGCGCGCCTGTAATCCCAGTGCTTGGGAGGCTGAAAAACAGGAAGGATCACTGCAAGTCGGATCTGTGTAGTGAGACCCTGTAGACCCTATACTAAATACATAAATAGTAGTAGTAGTAGTAGTAGTAGTAGGAGGAGGAGGAGGAGGAGGAGGAGGAGGAGGAGGACTAGAACCTGATTTACCCAATCTCACCTAAAACTCAGTCCACTTCTTTTTAGGTTTTAATTTATATATTTGATACAGGGTCTCAATATGCAGTTCAGACTCACAGTGTTCCTGTTTCAGCCTCCCCAGTGCTGAGATTACAGGCCTGTGCCCCCATGCCAACATGCGGTACTGGGGATTGAACTTGAGTCTTTGTGCTTGCCAGGCAGGCACTTAGGCCACCAACCTATCTCCCCAGCCTTACTTCATTTTATAGCCATGCATGTTCAATACTGCCCTCTACATAAGCAAAGGCCAAGACACCGTTCTTAAAGATTTAGTCTGAGAGCAGAGGTGAAAAACAGGCATTTTTCTTACCTAATCTGATTTTTAGAATTTTTTCCTCCTTGCTTTTTCAGATGTTTGAAATACTTAAACTAGTTGATATAATTTAAAAATCAGAGTTTTCACATGTATATCAAGACTTCTGGCCTTTTTGTTTTGAAAAATTCCAAGAGTGGAACATGCTGGAACTATTTTCACACTTGGCACCTACGGGCTACATCAGGTGGTGTGCTGGGGCCAGCATGTCTTGGCCCCACAAGAGCCGGTGATAAAATGAGTGGAATTGGTGTGATCCGCTCGTTAAGCATTTGAAAGCGCGACCTGGTCACAGTGGAATTATTTACGCCGCTGGTGTTGGCAAACACTACAAATCAGTGTCTTTGTTTCTCTTTCCTTTCTCCTTTTCCTTCTCTTTGATACTCTTTCCTCTTTCTTAGCCTCTCTGCCTGTCGCTTCCCTCCTTCTTTTCTTCCTTTGTTCCTTCATCCCTCCATCTCTCCTTTTCTTTGCTTTTTATTTATAAAAATTATTTATTTACTTATTTATTTGGTGTACGGTCTTGCTACACAGTTCAGACACATAGTGATCCTCCTGTCTCAGCTTTCTCACCATTGAGATTACAGGTGTACATCACCATGCCCAGCTCTGGGACCAGTGTGGTATGTGCTACTGAACCCAGGTCCTTGTGCTTGCCAGGCAGGCGCTTAGACCACTGAGCTATCTCTCCAGCCCTGCTTTTGAATTTTAGAGTGCAAATTTAGTGGCTAAATCTGAGAACCTACTATGTTTAGAAAAGTACAAGCTCTGCAGTCATCTTTATTCATTTACATTTCCAGCCTGGCTAGGGAAAGAGCAGGCGCTGACATCTCCTACAGTGGACTGTGGGGGTTTATAAATTGTGGTTTCCCTTAAGCAAACTTGCACATTGTTCTCAAGCAAGAGCAAAAGAGTCAGGCATCTTAATCTCCTGATTTAAGGTCATTTAAAACGTGTGTAAGTCTAGCACAATTGTACAAAACTGAAAAGTTCCACTTCAGGAATTATTGCACAAGCAACATGCATTATCAATACTCAGTTCTAGCAATAAGAGACCTGCTGTGCATCCAGAGGCCCCATTCATGGCCTCTTCCAATTGCTATCCCCTCTCTTTTCCTCAAGAAATCACTCTCCTGACTTAGCTTTGCTTGATTTTGAACTTTATCTAAATGAAATACAGAATGTACATTCTTTAATGTCTAGCTTCTTTGATTTAACATGACTTCTGACATTCACCCATATTTTACATAAATTCTACATTTGTTCCTACACATATTCCAATTGATTTACTCACTCTTTCACTGGGTTGTTTCTAAATGGAGCTATCTTAGCTTGGCTTTCCCCAAAAGGAAATAACAAAACAAAGATTTGCCTGTTGTCAGTTTAATAATGACTTCCAAGCAGCAAGATAACAGAGCAGAAAGTGAAATATCAAGAGAAGAAAAGGAAAAATATGGAGATGTTGTTAACCACCTTTCCCACTAGCTTTC
The DNA here is from genome assembly GCA_004027165.1 of Ctenomys sociabilis. Classification (NCBI taxonomy): domain Eukaryota; kingdom Metazoa; phylum Chordata; class Mammalia; order Rodentia; family Ctenomyidae; genus Ctenomys; species Ctenomys sociabilis. Next base: position 17,524 of record PVKA01018179.1, read on the forward strand.
TAGGGCAGTTAGGGTTTCTTCAATATTTAATGTATTGTTTTAATGACACTAAATATTCACCATATGTGTGTAAACAAATTAAGCACAAAAAATCACTTTCTAATGGCAAAGGATTGCTACCAGATTGTGCCTCTCTAGCTGTGGGGTTCACTTAGCTCATATTGTACATCTGGTCATTTCCTTGCTGACCACAGCTATGTTCATGTGTTCTGGGCTATGGATTGAGATCAACACCTGCACACTTGACCTGAGCCACAATCCAAAGTAAACAAAGAGAAAGGAAAAAGACAATGAGAAGTCATCATAACTGAGTATATTTCACTGACCAGGAAAGCATTCCAAGTCTTGGGCTAATTTGAGACTCCCTGTTGTGCTATAAAATCTCTCCCTCTATAGAATGTTTTAATTTCTGCTATAGGAGTAGCCAGGGGCCTGCTCTTCAGAGTCTTAAAGTCTAGGTTATTTAAAATATGTCATCGATGATTGAGAGATAGGAAGTGAAGGGACACTCCAAGTCCCTTTCTCCTTAGTTCCACCATTGGATGAACCCCAGCTGACTTCTAGTGTCATGTAACAGTGCAATGTTCTCAATCTGAAGTGTTCTTTAGCTTCCACTGCCCATGGTAAAATTTCCTTACTGGTTGTCAGAGTGGCCAGACCTACACAGGAGAGCATCCCAGAAGATGCACCTAGGAAAACCATCCTCAAGTGACTCTGGCTTCCAAACATCTCTTCCAAGGCTGGAGGAGTGGGGCTGGGTGAATTGCAAATAAAAACAGCTTCTATGTAAGGAAAAAGCTCTCCTGTCTCACTCCTTCTATATGTGGCACTGCTCATGTCATTCCTTGGCTGTGAGGTACATAAACTCTTGATTCTGGCTCTAACTTGTATGGCTTCCAGCCTATTCAACCATGGAGACAGGCAGTTCCCAGGTTCCTTGTTGATCCACCCAGTTAGACTAGGACTTTGATATAATTTTCATAGTGCTATGTCCTGAGCAGAGTCCTTCTCTCTAGAAAGATGCTCTTTTGAAACAAGAAAGCCAAAATGACCCCAATATCTTGCATTAATAAACAATCAGAAGATGTTTTCACATATCTCAATTTCCTATCATCTCTTGAGGAAGAGGTCCCATGGCAAATTTTTCTTTCACTTTGCTCTTTCCCTGAGGGCAAACCTGGCTTTCCTGGAGTGCCATGAGTCCTGCTTCATTTCATAGGCCCTGAGCATACCAACACATACATTCATAGACCCTAACCATGCCAGCTTCCTGGGCCTGTGGGACCAGGCAGTGACAAGTCAGTGGAGAGCCAGTCTTCAGAGCTCTGTTTTAAAGTTGGCCTGTTGTATTAACAGTCAGTGTTCATTGCTGGGCTCACTATGTAGACTTTTTCAGCACTCAATGTATGATTAAGTAAACCTGTAAATATAGAAACCATGCAATAAGGTGCATTCAGTAATGATGCAGAAAATATTAGTATTACTGGCTATAAAACCCCTATTTAGTGGCTAGACATTGCACACGGATTGCTTTTCAATTTTATCTGAGTGTCTTCTCTCTTATCCTCACGTCATTCTGTCTTAGAGTGCTCCATTCTCCCAGGAGTGTGCCATCACAATGCCCATGCTACTCTCCTTCCAGAACTTGCTTCCACTACTGAGCCCTCATGCTGGGTATCTTTGCCCTCTGATCTTATGTTTCTTATTCCTCTTTCAGATGTTTGAAGGAGCTGGCAGAACTAGATCCCACAGGTAGCTCATGAGTCCAGAGCTAAAAGCAGACCCTGCACACAGATTCTGTGATGGCTCCTCTTGTCATTCTTCCGGAAGGTGACACAGGCCAGCCAGGCTCCCTTGGAGGATTTTCCTTCACAGAAAGTGTCCATGTCCACCAAAGAACAGAGAACGCTATCAAAAGAACATCAGTTGGATTCCGTAAAGCACTGGCTTCTCATCCCAGAAGTGCTGTTCTTTTCCTGTCAGTTTCTTGCTTTCGTATCCCTTAAAAGTGCCCAGGCTTGAGACTAAGTCTTGTATTAATACATTAGTTGTTGGTCAGCAAGCACGTCAGAATTACCTATTGGAAAGAGTTCTCAAGACAGTTTTCTGCCCCAAAAGTACAGCATATTTAAATTGCAAAACCAACCAGGTAGTTGCTGATACTGGCTCTTTTCTAACCTCTTCCGAGAGAGGAACCACTATCCTAGTGCCTTTCCACGTAGCAAGTACCTACCTAAGTAAGCAGCTCTGGAAATGAAAGTTTAAAATCTAAAACTGCCACACTTATGACAAAAGCCATTCTGTCTGCTCCTTATCACTGCGTCCTTTCCAAACAGCCTTTCTTTGCAGGTAACATCAAGGGCCATGGTTGGTTTTCTTCCCCCCCCAATAACCATGACTTCTCCAACATCTATCCCCCTCCTCCCACATTCCAGGTGTAGTAGAGGAGCTAGAGAAATACCTGAAGGACACACAGTGCATCAAAGGATGAAGCCTGCTTTGAATCTAGGTCTCCCATACCTTATCAATTTACTCAATAACATTGTCCTTCTCCGTCTAGGTTACTCTTTTATGCACCTAAGTGGGGATTAGCACATTTCTGCCCTACTCCGTGCAGCACTGGAGCTCGGCAGTGACACACCGTTATCCATTTCTCTGAGACACTTGCTGTAAATTTGCTTTTAAGAGACATCCTCTTGCAATACTGTCAGTGCCCCCTGCATTAAAAATGAGAAAAATATGGAAACATGCATTAAAACATTCGGAAACAAATGGCCTCTTTATTACATAAAAGCTCTCATGTGTCTCAAAGGTACTGAGAATAGAATAATTTATCATAAATGAGATTATTATTGCTGGGAAAGGGTCTATCTTAATGCCAGTTTTCTTGGGGATTAAAGCAAACCCTCACAGTCCATTGGGATTTTCAGAAACGTGTAAGTCAAATACTTAAAAGCTTTAAGTGGAAAATACATGCTGATGTAGCAGTCTTGGGAAAGACAGAGCAGGTTCTGCTTGTTGTCAGCTTTAGAGGGTCAGCTACAGGGTCCTGAGGGGGTAGAAAATAAAAATAATGACTTCTCTGTAACCACCTTCAAGATCTGCTGCGCTTAGGGGTTTGAAATGCGATGTCAGGACCTCAAGACAGCTGAGCTCCAGGGCTCCAGCTGCTGCATCTCAGCCAGCATCAAGAATATATTCTGCAAAATAAATATGGCCTTGTGAAAATTGTGTTCTGTTATCCTTTGGGGTAGATATTTTGCAAGGAGATAAATGGAGACCTCAGAGAAAAACTGAAGTTTTGGAATTAAGAGAGAGTGACTTGTATTATCTAACATAGCCCAAAACTAGAGTGTTCTGAATAATTATGTACTAGAAGTGTATGATCAACTTTCAGAGACCTAGAATGTGATCCTGTGTGGTTTTCATGAACACAGTATTGACTAATATTTTGTCTTTTTTCAGTCAGGGCCATCTTTATAAGTATTATACATAGTACCAGAGCCATCAGTAATTAGAACGTGATTTATATCAGCATTTATGGGATGAGGTTTTCATAGTTTTGAAGGGGTAAGAAAATGAACTTGTGCAGTACTCAGTGGGGTCCAGTGTCTTTTATGGAGGAATTTGTGCTAGTGATTGTACTTCACATTCCCTGTCCTTACAATGGCTTTGTTGCATAATCCAATATTATGACACCAGACGATAATAATCCATTAATGATTCTCCTTCCCTCCCCATTCTTGTTTCCTTATAAATACTCTTTGTCTATGTCCTTTTGCAACTTCATTTTTAGTCAGTACCCAAGTACTCCGCTGAATGATCTACGAATGGAGTCGGATGCTGACATTGTCTTCACTGTCTATTTGGGAGAGGAGGTGGGGTGGATTGGGGCAGCACAGGAGCACAGGCCAGAGGAGAACAGCTGGCAGGGAGGAAGTTGGCTTAGGAGCAGAGGCCCTAAGGCCTAATTGTGTACATGCCTAATTGCTCCTAAGGAGCAGTCCTGAGGACTTCCTAATTGTGTACATGGGAAACCAAGGCCCAGGAGTCACATGTCAGAATGGAATAATGAGTGGATCACTCAACAGAAGTGGGCATTTGAGCTCTATGAGTCTCAGTCCAGGAGGGATGAACTCAGTCTCAATCCTGAGGACTGACTTCTTGGCAATCTTCCACTGGATGTCTACACTAAAACTACAATAATGGCCTACATTTATTAAGTACCTCATCTATGCCAGAATCTGTGCATTATCCCTAATCCTTATAGAACCTGTGAAGTAGGCATTACCATCATCTCTGTTTTAAAGATAAGGGTCCTGGATCAGCAAAGCTGTGTATCTCACATCCATCCATCAACAAACTGCCTGACCCCAGGTAGGGCTCTTTTCAGCACTCAGACCTATCATTAACCCAACGGCATATTAGCTGTACATTCCTTATTTATCTTGATCTCTTGAAAATTATTAAAACTTCTGAAAATGTATTTCCTATCTTTCTTGTTCATGTAACTCTTTTAAGGAGCAAAATGGTAGCTCCTGGACTGAGACTCATAGAACTCAAATTCCCACTTCTGTTGAGTGATCCACTCATTAGTCCATTCTGACGTGTGACTCCTGGGCCTTGGCTTCCCATGTACACAATTAAGAAGTTGGACTACATGGAATTTGAGGCTGATTTGGCCTCTGACATTGAGTGGCTCCCAGTATCTTGGAGGAGCCCCAGACATGTCCTTATCTGGGATCTGAACAAAATAGAACAGCACCAAAGACTAGTGATTTGATTTCAAAGTTCCAGATCAGAATCTCATCTGAATCTAGGAGTAACAACATGTTGCAATGGTAACATGAAATCTGCTCCAGAAATTCAATGGTATGAAAAATATGGTGGGTATTAAGTTCTACTCTCTGGAGAAGGCTCTGCACCTGGTATTATTTGGACATGCTCCCCAAATGTTCATTTGCTAAAAGGTTGACTCCCCATGTGATAATCTGAGATGACTAGGTCATGAGCACACTGTCACTGGCAGAGATTGATTTTTATTCTTTGAGTATTAGGTTAGTTCCTAAGAGTGGATTTTATGAAGAATAAATCTGATGTCTCACTGATCTCTGGCTTCGTCTCTTGCCATGTGAATTGTTCTACACACACTGCTTATTCTTCTGCCTCTCACACACCATCCCCTACTGTGACACTACTCACCATTCCTGTCATCCTTCCATACAGCTCACCCCAGAGGCTACAACATGTGCTGTCTATTCTTGGATTTCTAGCTTCCCAACTGAGATAAACAAACCTGTTTTTTTTTTTTTTTTTTTTTTTTTTCTATAAATTAGCTAGCATTAGGTATTTGGTTACAGCATCACAAACTGGATTCAGAAACAGAGAGGCACGTGAAGACTGTATTTATATTAAACTCCCTCTCCTTTGACATCCAATTTCATAACTCCCTTGCTCCAAGCTCTACCAAGTGAAATAAATTTGAGAATAGTGTTTCTGTCCTATTATAAAACATTCTGACTATTCTGGATTGTATAGCTGATTTGCGTAGTATTCACATGCATTTGCATACTACCTTTGGCTAAGTGGTATCTAATTTCCTTTATAAAATAAGAGATCACATCAAACCAATGTGTTAGATGAGGCAACTGCATTTCTATTCAGAGCGAAAGTAGCCACCCACTGCAAGCACTTAAAAATCTCCCTCCTGGAAAGAGGAAACACAATTAAGCCAATTTGCCATGGTGAGAGGCTGAGCTTTCCTTGCCTTTAATGGAAATAAAGCACCCTGGAAAAGAAAATTGCCAAATGGTAGTGATTTTTAAAATCTTCTGAGTGTTTTATAATTAGTGTTTATTTGCCTTTCATTCTTGCCTAGACCCTCACTTCCTTTTCCCACTCAATCCAGATCTTCAGTAGCCCCCCAGGAATTAAGACATCTTCAGTTGTTTATATAACCAGGAATAAAGTCCAATTTAAGGAGAAATGTGGGCAAAAATTCTAATAAGAAAAGCAGACCATTGTTTACCCTGAGGTAATATACTAAGGCTTGGTCTTAGAGACCTCAAAAGATGCCTGATAAACAGCTGAGGTGGACTCATTGTATCAAGGTGGGGATGGTTGACTAATGTTTCCAAGGATGGATTAAGTGAAAGCAAATAGAAAATGACACCAGCTTCCTTTCTGGGAAGAATCTTGTGTGAGCGCCTTAAGATGAAACTCTAGTTACACCTCTGATTGGGTTTTTGCTCTTCAGTGCTTCTGCTCTGCTCTGGTTGATCTCAGCTTTGTAGACTTCGCCCTAGTACAGTTTGAGATGTTCTAAGTGGTGGTCCCAGAATGGATGCCTTGCAGCCTCTTCCCTTCTCTGGCCCTCCCTTCCAGAACTGAGCCTGTCTATGGAGGAAACTAGGCCAGCATTTCCATAAACTGTTATTGAGAGACTTGCAATGATAAGTGCCATGTTTTGAGCTGGCCTTGCCTTGCATTTCTTATCATGAAATAGCAGACGGAGGTGCAGAGAGAGAGGCTATTCAGGAAGACAGATCTGGGGCACTTCTTAGGTGAATGGAGAGGCAGAAGGCACTGAGCAGCCTGGGAAGAGGCTTTTGCTAGAAGAGTCACTCTGAGTCACTGGCCCTGGAGCATGGTCCCTTAAGAAGCTTCTGAAAACTACACATTTCTTGGCCTCAGATCCAGAAATCTTGATTTGGCCCATACAGGGCAGGCCTTGGATAATTGTGATGCCAGCATTCTACTATGAGAGATACCTTGGAGGGCAGAGAACATCTGGCAAGGAAAAAGGGCCTGGATAAAGAAATAAAAGGATAGGAAAAAAACCTAAAACAAAACAAACGAAGGTACATGTAGTTAAATATGAGTTTCAATCTCAGGAACATTCCTACTTAATCTTTTTGAGCATTCTTTCAAGTATAAAATAAGGGGATGATGTACACCTGTAATCTCAGCACTTGGAAGGCTGAAGCAGGAGGATCATGGCAAGTTTGAGATCAGTATGGGCTACACAGTGAGCTCAAGGCCAGCCTGAACTGCACAGCAAGACCCCGTCTCAAAAAGACAAAGCAAAAACAAAACATAAAATATGGGGAGAGTATAACAATAATGATGGGTAAAGTACAATGAATTTAACACAGGGTTTAAAACTCATAGAAACACTCAGAGGAGGGCATATAATTATCCTCATTTTACCTGAGTGGAAACAGAGGAATAGACTGAGTGGTCCCTAATAAGTTTTGGAGACACAATGTTCAGAAGCTATCTTGCCTTTGCCCCACACTGAGGTGCTTAGGGTCTGCGCCCCTGTGTGTGTCGCTGGGTAGTGACCACTTCCGGCCACGTTAGCCATAACCTGAACTGGTAGCTAATACTCTATAATTGTTGGAGGGCTGGGAGGTGGTGATGAGCACTGAGTCAGGCTATACCTCTCCTCACCTCAGCTCCCTCATTTCTAAAATGAGGGCCACAATCTCCTCACATCCCTACAGCTGACATTCAACATGGTGATAGCTGTGAAACATATTTTGTAAAAATATTTTTGTACACTAAATTACTGTATAAATATCCATTATGAAGACATTGGTGGCTCTGGCCCTGAGGCAGAGTAGACAAAACTATTTTCTGGTGTCGTTCTCCCTCTTACTGTCTCCCAACAGACTCTTGGGTGAAACAAATATTTGTGCTAGCGTGCGTTCAGATGGCGGCTTGCTTTTCCCTCCCTTGTTATCTTGTGGGTGAAAGTGTCGGGGCTACTTCTAAGAAACAAAAGGGAAACTTCACGTCAAGGAGCCCAGAGGCCTGGGAGCACTCAGGACATCCTCCTGCAGCGCAGAACTTTCCAAGCACTCCAAGAGGTGACATAATTTCCACATGGGTCAAGGTCTGAGATCTCACAGGACCTACCACACCTGATGCCTGGCCCTGGCTGTAGTAAACACAGTAAAGCCCGAGAAGCTGATAAATCTTTGTTTAAACATATTTTAGCATCTTTGAGTCAGATTGTTGGGTGTGTTTTGCTAAGCTTTGTTTTCGTCTCAGTGATGCTCAAGTGAGAGCCTCTTGGGGGAGAGTCAAACTGGACCTGCAGATAGGGCACTGGCAAGTTCCGCACTTTCAGGAGCGGACAATTAAAGCAAAACCAGCAAAACAATTCCTCCGAGTCACTGTCTTATTCTTCAGGAGGTCTCGTGGTTGTAGTTCTTAGAAAACCCTTACACACATCAAAGGAAAATAACAATTTGCCCATAATGAGAGTTGGTAAAAAACAAAACAAAAGTTCTATGGCATATCAGCACCATTCACCCCCATGTGGAAGACTTATACACTTACTTCTGGAAGAGGCCATTATTTCTTACTGGCGAAGATAGAAAGTAGACTTGGGAAGGGCCTAAATGAAAAAAAATAGACAAAAACAAAACCAAAATATTTTTCATTTTCCCCTAACAATTGATGGTTGAGCTTCCCTTTAAGAGAGACATAGTAATGTCTATGGCCATACCACCCTGAACGCGCCCGATCTCATCTGATCTCGGAAGCTAAGCAGGGTCGGGCCTGGTTAGTACTTGGATGGGGGTGGGGGAGAGACATAGTAAAGAAGGGAGGGATTGAATTCACTCCTATGAAATTCACTTTAATTCCTTTCCTCAGTTTTATTCCCTTCAGTACCATGTAATAAATGCAATTTGATAAAATCCTCTGGAAACCATAGTTGCTGAGAGGCTGCCTGGAAAAACGTAGGATTAGACTTCTGTTCTAGCACACAAGAAATGAGTGCTCCAAGGCCAGGGAGGGCCCACTGACCAGGGACCAGAAAAGACACAAGGACTATAACAAAGAACAATCAAGAGATGGATTTAGGGGCTGAGGAGATGGCTCAGTGGAATAAGTGCTTCCCTGGCAAGCACAAGGGCCTGAGTTCAATCCCCAGTTCTGCACGAGAGAGAGAGAGAGATGGATTTAGACTTTAGTGGTGAGGCAGAAACAAGACTTAAAGATCTCTGTCTGTAGAGGGACACCAGGTACTTGCATGCAGGCTCCGCGCGTGATGTCCCATCACTGAGATGGTAGAACAAGAGACTTCGCGATGTACTTGCGCACACATGTGGCTTCACTTTATTCCTAAACCGTAAGTCATCTCCATTTTGCAGATGAAGATGCTGAAGCTCAGAACCACGACATGTCTGAAGTGTGGAGGTTTCTTCAAAGCTATGGCTCTTTCTGCTTCACCCCTGTCCCCTGAACCTCTTGCACTCATAGAACAACTGGCCTGACTAAAATTACTTAAAGTCATATTGTCCTATATCCACTCATTTGTATTCTGCTTAAATCTTGGGCCTGAAATGAAGGAGCTTTTATTGTTATTTTCGATTTTATGGATTTTTATTATTATTGTGTTAGAAGTATAAGTCCTAAGCTGGACTAAAACTCATGGTGATCCCTCTGCCTCAGGCTCTCAAGTGCTGGGACTACAGGCCTGTGCTACCTGACATATGGCATCTGAACTATGTGCTTAAGGTTAGTACAGTCTTGATTCTTTTGTCACCCAAACATTATGATGATTATGACAAATGTTGTTCATGCCAAATTCATTGGCATTTGAAAATAGCTATCTTTCAGCTTTTTGGAAGCCAAAAGCAAACTCTGATCTTTTTTTGCAAGTGTGAAAATTCTTTCAGCTGCACCACATTAACTCAAAACATGTGAATGGTCTGCCTCCAAGTACCATAAAACATTTTTAGTCTTAGAATTTTTGTCCTAGAGAAGCCCTATTCTCCTAGACATGGTAGTGGGAGGCTGGAAAGTTCCAGAGGGCCCTGGTGCCGTGCTATTTGCTTGGTGGGCTGAGAGCCAAACTATTGTTCTTGCTATTTCTCAATAGAGAAAGGAGAAGTATTTATGAACCATCCCTGGAATCTCTGTCAATTAGCCTGGAATTTGAGGGATTTTCCTGATGAACTTTGTGGAAGTCTTTTCTATGCAGGGGACTCAGGTGGAAATTTTAACCCTGCAATGGAGGAGGACTAGGCCCACAAAGCACATGAATCCTAACTGATGAGTCTCTGTGGTTTAGCTGCATTTTGGGGGAAACTTTGTCTTATGCTGCAGACAGTACAGAATACAAGCTTTGTCTTATGCTCTTGTTCGAAGTCTGTGTAAGGAGTAGCTTGAGGGCCCAGTTCCCTAGGACTGACTCCAGACTACTGGTCTCTTAATATTTCTGTGAGTAGTGCTGGGAATCTGTTTTAATAAGTCTAAGTGATCCTTTAGTGCATGCTGTTGATTGACAGCTGGTGCAGTACATTCATCTGGAGAAAACACGTTTTATATGCATTCATTGAAAACAGCCATCACCACCAAATCCTGTACCTGATGGAGTAAAGCAAAGGCCAGGTGACGAGTTCACCTACAGTTGCTGGGGAGCTGGAGAGAAGCCCTGTTAGGCCCCGGCACTTGCTAGACTGAGGAGAGATGGGAGGTGGTCAGAAAAGTGAGAGACAGGTTAGCAAGGAAAGCTGTGGATGCAGCAGAGTTCACTCTGGGCCTGGAGAGGGACAAGGTGCACAATTAATATTTCTTAGAGATGATTCTCAACTTCTACAACCCATCTGCTGTCTTACTGCCTGGCAGGGAGACATTTGGCTAAAATGCTATGTTCATCAACCTGGCTGAGGAGATCAGGAGTGAGTGTGTGGAATCCCAAGCCGCCTCTGTTTGTACATTCAGCTGGGGAGGTGGGCGAGCATGACACCGAGCAGCCCAGGAGGCCTGCCGCAAGCTTCCCTTCCTGGCTTCCAATTACCGACTTATTTATTGCTTATCTCTGGCTCTTAGGCTGCAGAAGGGAGCCAAAATGTTAATGAACACAGAAGGTTAAGCCATTGTTTAACCTCCTGGTTTTGCAGAGCAGGAAAGAAGAGGAAGAGGAGGAGGAGAAGGAGGGAGAGGAGGGGAAGGAGGAAAATAACGGGATCTCTGCTGCCCATTATTTGTAGGAAGCTCCTTCCACTTACTGAGCACGCAGCCTAACTGTAAAAGAGGTATAGGGTGTGATAATCATGCTGGCGGTAAGCGGGAACACACTGTGGCTTTGTTTGGGCCTATGGGGAGTTTGGACAATTTTTTTCTCTCTCTTTTTTCTTTCAACCTCCCAGCCCCCATAAAAATATTTGGGGGGGGATGTGTTCAATGGTGCCGACTCAGCATTTCTCTCAAAGCCACTCTCTCTTCTTTGGTTATATGTACGATGGCATCTCGGAGCTCACGGTCCACAGACAGTTTGTCTGTAGCCCTCAGTGAGCCCGCTCCCTCTAACTGGACCAGAGCCAGAGGGCATTTGAACAAGTTACCTCTTTTTCAGGCAGGCCAGCCTTCCTGCTTACAAATGAACTAGGGCTAGGGAATGTTGGTTCCTGGAAACTCACAGGGATTCCTCTGAGCCAGCAGGACCTGTTTATTTCTTGAATTTTTTTCATTGAACTGAGGATACTGCTCACATTCAGAGACTTTCTGTCTCTTTGAAGTCAGTAGAGTTAAGCAGAGCTTGACCCTCCGGCCCCTCAAAACCTGTGGCCATTGCTCAGTGCACACTACACCGGGCTTCATCTTGCCCTCTACCCTGTAGGACAAGCTGGGTCCCCTTCCACCTTGCTTATGGTGAAATTAGGGGATAAATACTTCAAATTTCCATTCTCATGGCTAAAATAAACAGATGTTATTAACATCTGTTACATAGATAGAGCTAAAGACTTGAGCCCGGCTGGCATCTCTTTGGCTTCTGTCACCAGATTCAGCAGGCACAGGCACAAACTTCCCTCCTCACTGCACACATCAGGGTGTCCTCCTCTGCTGTCCCCAGAGCTCAGGTCTCTGGACTGGCCTGAATTACTATCTGGCTCCTCATGGCATGCATGTGGGCTTCTCCTGAACGTTGGGCTTCCCAGCTTCACAGGGGAAATGGAGGATATGTTTAGGACAGAGAGTGCTCAAGGTACACACAGGCTTCGGGAAATAATTATTTTGAGCTTTCTCTATTGCTGGCCTATCTAGACTACCATTCATGAGTTGTAAGAGGCAAGGTCTGGATATGGACAACATCCTTTAAGCTGCATTTCCCTTTGTCATTTTCAAGGTACTTCATCTACATGTCTTTTGATTTCCAGTCTCTTGCTGAGCAAGTGGCACCAGCCTTGCTGTAAAATGAGCTATTGTAGGCAGTTGATGCGTGTCTGAAGTCACAGACACTGGGCAAAGCTAGAGACATGAAAAAAAGCTCACAGCCACTTTGAAAGTCAGACCTGCTGACATTTTAAGAGAACCACTCTGTTGTGGACCCTTTGACAGGTGTAGACAAAGGAAGGGGTGTAGAAAGAAAAAATCATGTGTGTATAGACAGTACAGTTGGGATAGATAACGCTGTGCTTCTACATAATTCTATGAGAGGCAAGATCTGCACTAATGTCGGCTTCTGGTACTACGGTCATCCACTAGGAAAATAATTATTGAATTTTTGATATAATTCAGGTATAAAAAATAAGATAAGTAAGCAGCTACACTCTTAATTTACTGATAAGAGACATCTGCTAAAATAATATCTGCAAATATAATATCATGTATGCACCTTGTATGATACCAAAACATTATGAAAACAGTTTGCAATGTATTAATTTATTGAATCTGTCTTGTTAAGGTGTCTTGAAACTGTCTGACTGACACTTGTAGTTCAATAAAATAATAAATAAATAAATAAATAAATAAATAAATAAATAAATAAATAAATAAAACTGGGGAAAAAAAAAGAATCAGGGACTGCAAGGTAAGGAAGTATTGGCAACTAGGAACTAGGGCTGCATGTCCAAGCAATGGTACTCTGCTACCCAGGTGTAACTCGAGCTGACCAAGAGCAGATTAGGCTAGGATTAACAGTTAGATTCCTAGTTGGGTTATTCACTAGTGGTGTGACTTGGGCCAATTATTTTACCTTTTGGTTCCTTACTATCTCATTTGCAAAGCAGAGATAATACAAATTCTCAACTCCTATGATTGTGACAATTAAATACATTGGTATGTGCATAGTCATGGAACAGAGCACTACATGTTATGTATATATACATACAATATTATATATTAAATAAATTAAAAATCTTGTGCCTCTGCCTGGGTTTGGCCAGCTTTGGAGGATGAGAGTGTGACTGAGGTCATGGAATTTTCATCAAACACTACCCTGGAGAATTGCACAACTGGAAGAGGGCAGTACAGCCAAACGTACGCAAATGCCTGTGTCAGGACCCCTGTGCTCTGGGCTTCTGCCCCTCTGCAGTTGTGAAGCAGTCCAGGGGCCACATCAAATGTACAAGGAACAGAGGACACCTGTGTTCCCCGTGCAGACGGAGAGGTAACAAGAATGGGGCAAGTAAAGAGAACCAAAGAGAATAGCAGGCTCAGCTAGAATCTAAACACAAGGAGCAATTGAAAAGGGTCAAGGCATGAAGGGTCCTTAGGAAGGAGGGAAGGAAAGGAAACCACAGGAGAGGCATCCTCTGTGGTCAAACCCCACCTCATCAAATAGCTCTGAAATCAGCTTTTATCTTTATAAGTTATAGCTGGCTACAGCCAGTTGTTTGCATAGTGTGTGGATTGAAACAATTTATTGCTTTATGGATGCAATAAAGCTATTGTGATTGAAGGCAGCAATGTCACTTGTGTCCTGGTGAGGAGGGCCAGGATGCTGAAGCTGGGGCTTTCTCTGGAGCAAAGATTTTTTTAAACAGAGAAGAGGAATCTGTTTCCCATACAGTGCTGGGAAGACGACACAGGAATGTGTGGAGGATAAGAATGTTTAGAATTAGAAATCTAGGATGATGAAGTGTTTGGGTGAGGCAGCAGGCAAAAACAGAGAGGCATTAACTGCTCAAACAACAAAAGCTGAGTGAGCAGGGTCTGTTTGGCCTCTGAGAGGAAACAGGATCTGAAATCTATAGGGTGATGAGATGAAAGGGGTCTTGGACACGCTATGAAGATGGCACTTCCAAAAGGGATTGGGGTAGAATATTTTGGTCCTAGAAGAGGAAAGATTATACTCTAATGATCTAATGAGGTCCCTCATTCTCTTATGCACAGCTGAGAAACTATAAGACATAGCCATGAAATACAAGCTTAGACTTTGAGGGGAGCAGGGACAGGACTGGCAACATGGAGGAGGAACATGAGGGAGGTCAGTGACATTTTCATAGAGGAGAGGCAATTTATGGATTTGTCACTCCTGTGACAAAGAGGAAAAGAGAGGAAAGCAGGAGAGAGGGAGGAAGGGAGGGAAGAAAGAAGGGAAGAAGAAAGAGGGAGGGAAGAAGGAGGGAGGGAGGGAGGGAGGGAAGGAAGGAGGAAAGCCAGCCTAGGTGCTAATGCATAAGGATTCAGAACATTTCAGCTTAGGTGAGGGCCTGGAATGGCTGGATCAGGGGAGAACAGAGGTTAGAAGGGAAATCACATATCTGGCACCTTAGGAAGCCACGCTGAGTAATTTGGGTTTTATTTTTCAGGCTGATATGTTTCAGTTAGTTTTCTGCCCTCATATCAGTGACCTGCACAGTGCCTTTATCCCAGGTCTCAGTTGGTATCTGGTCTTCTGAAGAATCCTATCAGAGGGATAAACTTTTGGTGTTAAAAAAAAAGGTAGGGTCAGAACTAGAAGATAAACTAACAGGAAGAGTCTGAATCAGGAAAATCAGCATGGAAGGGACTGTGGCAGTCCAAGTAGAGAAGAGAAAGGCCCGAACTCACTGTGGATATGTACGAGCCGGAATGACTATGCTCTATTTATTGTATCCTCACTGAAACTCACAAAGGCTCACAAAGGCTCAGGCACTGTGCTTGTTGCTGGAGCTACAATAATTAAACTCCAAGGCCTCCCATCCATTGTTTCCAGCTTGTGAAAGTGAACTGGAAGTAAAACAATACTTAAGTTAGAAGCAGGATAGAGGTAATGGAAGGGCTGTCAGAAACACCAGGGAAAGGTCTTCAATTTTATATAGTTTCTTTTTTTTGTACTTAGTACAGGGTCTACAGTCTCATTATGCAGATCAGACTCCTAGTGATCCACCTGTATTCGGCCTCCCAAGAGCTGGGACTACAGTTGCACGCCACCAAACCCAGTCTCAATTGCTGTCTCAGTGCACCCTGGGGGTGGGGCCTACAGATAGAACCCTGGCCACTCTGTCTAAGCAGTGCTTTAATCCACTGAGCTATTTGCTCCACCCTATTTCATATAGTTTCAACAAAGTTTTTCTGAAGAAAAATAACTTTAAGCCATGGCTTTAAAAATAAGCAGTATGTATGATGAGATATTCTTGTAATTGCAGCTACTTCAGAGGCTGAGTCAAGAAGATTTTTAGTTGGAGGCTAGCCTGCCTGGTCAACTTAGTGAGATCTTATCTTAAAATAAAAGAAATATATTAGGGGTAGTATATTGGCTTACCCTAGCATGCACAATGCCTGAGTTCAAGTCCCAGGATCACCACCACTGCTCCACACACGCATGTAATATTGAGACAATAATAACAACAAAAACAGGGGAGAAGGGACCAAGAATAGATGGCAAAGTTCGTGCAATGACAACAGGAGGACATGGCTTCCCAAATGAGGGGGGGAGCAATCAGAGGTCAGAAAGTGAACATAATTCCATGCCTCCATTAGGGATTCAATATATGCACTGCCTGTGCTCCTTGAGGGCTGTGTAGAGCAGGTGAGGGAAGGCTCAGAACTAAGAAATAATGGAACTGACAGAGGTACCAAAGTCAGGAAAAGCTGCGTGAAACCCAGCCACAGCTTGAGCAAAGTCTACCGTAAGAATGTGTGATTTCCTGTGGAAAAATGGTGTGATTCAAATTTCTGCTTTGCAAAAATTATTCTGACAGCAATGAGAAGGATGGGCAGAATGAACATAACTTGGATGCAGTAAATGACACAGGCATGATGAGATACTGGATGGCAAAGGACCAAAGGCTGAGAAGCAGCAGGATTGCTTGAGCCCAGAAGTTTGAGCAGCCTGTGTAACATACTGAGACCACATCTCAAATAAAAGCAAAAGCAAAAGCAAAACAAATAGCCAAAGTAGCAGGAGCCTGAATAGGAAGCAGTCAGAATGCAAGATGACTGATCAGACCCAATGGAAGACGAAGGATTCTAGAAAAGCCTGGGTTCCGATTTGGTGATTGGTTTGCAATGGTTTAATTTATACAGCAAGGAAGTGAGATGCTAGGGATCAGGGGAAAGAGGCCAGAAGTAAAGGATGTTGGACTCATAGCTATTGAGGAAGGATTATCTGGTAGTGCTGGCTGGGGAGATAACTTGGCGGCCTAAGTGCCTGCCTGGCAAGTATGAGGTCCTGAGTCTGATCCTCAGTACCACATGCTGTGCTGCTATGCTGGCCACCAAAATTGAGCATGTTGGAACACACCTGAAATCCCAGTGCTGGGGAGGCTGAGACAGGAGGATTGTTGTGAATCTGAACTGCATAATGAGACCTTGCATCAAAAGAATAAAAATTTAAAAATTTTATTTTATCAGAAGGAAATTTTAATAAAGTGTTGGATATCTAGCATAGACTCCTTGGCTAAAGGTTTGGAGTAGTGAGGCATCATCTGTGATGACAGAAGAGGAAGGAGCAGCTTTGAAGGACACCAAGAAGGAGGAATCTGAGAGCCAGCAGGTGCCTGGGAGAGCACGGGAGTGTCAGTGGGGGGAGCTGACCACATTGTGTGGCTTGGACAGGAAGTCAGAGTTAGGCAGGAGAAAGACCTCTGCATCGTGGGGCAGTGGTGCGCCACCACCACGAAGTGAAATACTCACATCTTATGAATGCTGTGGGAAGGCAAAAATAACAGGAGAGAGAGAGACAGAGAGAGAAAGAGAGAGAGAGAGAGGAAAAAAGACACAGAGAGAAAGGGGAAATGACTTTAATACAAGATGAAATAGAAGACATGAGGATATGTAGAGGAATATTCACTAAAATTAGACAATCAAAAGCCAAGGGTTCATCATGATGTTTAGATTCCCTCCTCTGGGGAAGAGGGAGTTTGGAAGAAGGAGGTCCAGGTGGAGCAAGGAAGTAAAGCAAGGGAAATATGAGGGTAAAAGCAACATCTAATGGTGGGGAAAATGATGCAGCATAGCTTATGGAACTATTGGGATCAACTGCCTTAAAGAAAGTATTTTATATAACTAATGAAAACAGAACTGGACTAAGACCACAATAAAACTTGGAAGTGCTCTTACTGAATATTTTAAAATATGTGTCATACCATCTCAAAATATGGGGGCAAGGCTGGCCCAAATAGCTAAGCGGATTAAAGCATTGCAAGCAGGTGCAGGGGTCAGGGGTTCAATCCCTGGGCCTGCTGTGCCATTCCTGCTCCTGGAGCACGCTGAGATGGCAATTGAGATTGGGTGTGGTGGCACGGACCTATAATCCCAGCCCTCAGGAGGCTTTAAAACAGGAGGATCACTGAGTCTGATCTACATAGTGAGACCCTATAGACTGTACTAAATACAAAAAGAAAAAAGAAAGAAAGAAAGAAAAAAAGAATAAGTGGTGGCTGTCAACATCTCAAAAAGGAAGAATAACAATCATGTACCTTCTGAAGAGAGCATACAGCATCATATATACAGCATTTGCAACCAAAAATGGAAACTGAATTAGGTGACGGCACTAGATTTAACCCTTACTGGCAGGAGATAAGTGGGCAGAGACCGTGGCCCTACCAGCACTTTGCATCTAGGCTTCTCACCTGCAGAATCACGAGACAGAGCATGTCCGGTGTCTTGGCTCTGCTTGGGGGCATCTTGTTTTGGGAACTTTAGAAAGCTCACCTCTTCCTTCCCTGCTCCTTCACTCTCCTCTGCTTTCCTCCTTTCTTCTTCCCACCAGTTCCTCCCTTTATCCCAGTGGTGCTGACCTTTTGGCACACATGCCACCGTAGATACCAGACCCCTCTCTGCTGGCACAGAGCCAAGTCACCCCAGCGTTGCCCTGCTACTGCCCCAGCAGCTGAGTGCTGCACAGCAGCACGCACAGCGGCCATGCGCATGCTCAGAAAGCAGTAGTAGTGTCAGAAATAACTACCAGGACCTTGATATCTAAAAGGTTTGCCATCGCTGCTTTCTTCTCTCTTCTCTTGATTTTTCTTCTGTCCTCTCTTCTCTCTCTTTCCCTCCTGCATTGGTAACTGTAAGCATCTATTTCCATAATTTCTGTTTCCAGTTACCTGAAAACTCTCAAATCTCCTGAATGCCAAAACTATCACAGTTGAATTGTAAGACAAAAGAAAAGAGGGAGGGAGCTGTGGATTACCAGATATGGATTTTTTATATTCTATCATTTTGGTGACCTATATGTATTTGAAATGCAATCTATTCAAATAGAACTCAAGAGTGCTCTTCTAAGTTCCAGAGAAAATGGTATTTTGTATAATAATCACCATAATACAGCTCATGCTTTATGGAATGTGATGCTGTAACTTCTTCCACTGATACCTGGAAGTCTGTCGTCCTTCTGTGGATCTGAGTGGGTCTTTGTGATTTCCATGATCAACGAAGTGATTGAATTTAGAAGCGCTTATGCTGAATGTGGTCACACACTCTTGTAATGCTGGCACTCAGGAGCTGAGGAAAGAGGATTGCTGTAAGTTTGAGGCTAGCCTGGGCTACACAGTGAGTTCAAAGCAAGCCTGAACTACCCAGCAAGACCCTGTCTGAAAAACAAAACAAAGAAAAAAGCAAAAAGGAATTATTTAATGTAGCTTCTATAAAGATTTAATACACTTTGACCCAATTCTCTTGGCCCAATTTTCACTGGGGTTCAGGTCACTGAAAGAGCTTATGCAATGAGAAAGCTTAGGCCAATTGGAGAAGGTGCAAGTGGGCTCTTTGATCAACAGCTTCTCTACTCACATGCGTGAGGAAGCCTGTAACACTGTCAGCCTCAGCCACACATGACTGTAGCTCAGAACGCACTCTGAGCAGGACCCAGAGAAAATGGCTCCTACGCCAAAAGAGACGACAAGGAAATGATCATTTTATTTTAATCTACAAAGAAAAGTAGAGACAGAAAAACCTGAAAAGCATGGAAATGAGATTAGCAAAGTCCAGATAGTGAGAAACTGCAGGAAAATAACATGGTGCTTCCCACAGTTACAAAGGAAAAAGAAAAGATGGAGAGAACTATGAATTACCAACACATCGACAAAAATTTTTGCATTCTGATTTCATCAAAGTGACTACAAAAACAATTTCAGGAAACAACTTAGGAAATGGAACGCTAGGTGGGTATTTTATGATATTAAAATTTTTCAATCTTATCCTTTAGAAATATATATATTGTCATATTTATTGATAAAATTTTATACAGCTGGTATATGCTTCAAAATTATTCACCAAGGATATGACAGACTGAATGTGTGTGTGTGTGTGTGTGTGTGTGTGTGTTTTGTAGATGAGGAAGGACTGACCAGGAGTTGTTAATGGTTGAAAGTGGAAATTTAGTTTAAAAGACTAAGTATGCTTTTCTATTTTGCATGTGTTTAAAAATTATCATAATATGAGGTCAACAGTACATCAAAGAATCAATATCAACATACCCAGGGAGACCTTATATGAACTTACATGAAAGGATTCATTTAGTATTATTATACCAGAATTGACATTGTTTCCTGTTGATGGTGAATCTCTTCTGGTTTTAATATTACTAATTAAGGAGTCCCCATCAATTCTTAAAGGTTAAAGACTGGTGCTGTCCACTATCATAAAAAAAATATATATATATATATATAATATGCATTGTGTGTGCATGCACAAGTGTAAATCTGTGCATGCTTTAATAACATAGGTTTTTCTTTTTCCCAGTGTGTCTGCACCTAGGCCTCTTGCTGACGGCTTCTCCTGGCTAGGAGAGGCCCTGGGTGCAAGTCAGGCTGACACACTGTGGAACAGCTGAATTTCGAATCTCTGCATTTCAGTACCATCTCAAACAAATAAACAGACATCAGAAAAAGAGGCCAGTTTTTTACTTCAGAGAACACAAATGAGTTCAGAATCAGGAGACCTCTGAGGATGCAAAGCAATTTCTGTGTAAGTAGATCAGAATCACCATTTAGAGGCGGCAACAAAGCCAAGTTAGGCCTGTGGAAAAAGAAGGAAATGAAAGAAGGAAGGAGCAAAGCGTTGTCCAGTTTTTGCCTCCAGTGCCCCAGCTCTTGCTATACTGCCAAATTGTAGTTTAAACTTCCCAGTTTCTTATGGTATCCAAAATGAAGAAGATCTTCCATCCTATTTGTAACCTACTGTCCTTTTAGGGTGTACTTGGAAGCAATTTCCTTCGACCTTTGGGACTTTCTACAAAAGGCCAGATTCCTAGGATTTCCTCCCATAGTCAAGTTGGTACGTTGGCATCTTTCCTTTTTCTAATACAGGATGAATCATCGCCCTACTGCAGAGCTATGAGGTCAGCATGCCATTGTCTGCCGCTGTCTCGTGTCAGGCTATAAGTCCAGGTATCCAGCCCTGCTTACTCACCTTTAGGTTTCTAATACTCCATTACTGTCTCCAGGGATTTATAAGACCATTAGGTAAGGGGACATTCAAAATCTATTTTGGATTGTTTCCAAGATTTCACTATAACAAAGTGTGCTGCTATAAACATGAAGGCACATGTGTGATGTTTTCAGTTCTTCTGGAAAAATACCCAGAAGGAGAATAGCTGGGTTGAGTGAGACCTTTAATCCAACCCAAATTCCCATCAATTTAGGGATGGCTAAAAAGATGCAGCATTTTTATATATTGGAGTATTACTCAGCTATAAAGAAAGACAAACTTGAAGCTTTATAGGTAAATGGATTCAACTAGAGGCCATACTCATGAATGAAATAAATCAGACCTGCATGTGTAAACATCATTTTGTCTCCCTAGTGAAAGAAACTGAAAGAGTAAATAAAATCCAAAAGGTACAATAGATACTATAAGAGGAAAAGACACTGATCAAAATGAAAGAACAGCTGGGATGAGGGAAAAGAGAAAAGAAGGAAAGGAAGTACATATGTATACACATAAGATAGCTAAAACAATCGTACTACTAATTTCTCTTGGTTTATTGAAGGGGACAGCTAGTGCTTGATTGCTTGATCAATTTTGCATGCCTATATCTAGTAATACGGACAACTACTTTGAAGATTAGCAATGACAACTATTGCTAATTTCTCATCATCTTGCTTTTAAATTCTGCAACCTTTTAAATGTCATTTAAATTTTTTTGTTCTCTTTAAAATAAAACGTGTAAGTCTGTAGGCATTATAGATTCTAGAATAAGTATGTGGATTAGTTCTTCACTTGACTCTAGGTCCCTTAATCTCTAATAGAAAAGTATAATCAAGAGGAAAAGCCACCAGCCCGGGTGTTTTGCATACAGGATATTAAACAGTGAAGCATGCCAGCCTCTCACCATGACCATGAGACTCTTTTTGCAATACTGGGGATTGAACTCAGGACCTTGTGCTTGCCAGGCAAGTGTTTACTCTGCTGAGTTATCTCCCTGGCCCCAGACCACGAGACTCTTGCAAGAGTGGCCACCAACCAGCCCAGAACCTTGAACAGCTCACCCTCAGAGGGACACAGGATTACATACAACACTGATTCTATCCTGAATTCCTGGTAAAGAACCTATTGTGCTACTTATGGCACCCGACCTCACCTTGGGGTGTTCTTTGCTGTAATGGGAGTATACCCTCTTGAATATTTGTCTCTCCAAATTCATATTAAAATTTATTCCAATGCAACAGTATTAAGAAGCAGGGTCTTTATGAGGCAAATGGGCCTAAAAGTATCCACAGAGTCTCTTCTTCAATTCTAGTCCACTGCTCTGTCATTAATGAAAAAGAAAGAGAAAGCTTTTGTAATGGCAAGCAATCCTATATTTTAAAGGGTCCAAGAAGTTCCATGATGACTTGTGGAAGAAGGCAAAGAATGCTGGGACATCCAGAACAAACAGATGCTGCTAGTTTACATGGAAAAGAAACAACCTCTGGGATTACTGAGTTTATGAAGAGGCTCAAGGGACATGGCTGGGCTACTTTTTGCCCTTTGGTTCCTTCCACCACGGAGAACATAATGTACTTGGGAGCAGGCACCCGGCCTTCACCATGCTGGTGACTTCTCAATCTCCAGAACTGTGAGAAATAAAATTCTGTTCTTCATAAATTACCTACTTTCATATATTTTGTTATGATAGCACATAAAGGCTAGACTTCCTCTCTGAAATTGTGTCACCTTTGGCCAAGGGCCAGCCCCATCCTTAACTCCATACAGAATTCATTTATCTCCAGCTGTGTCCATCAAAATGTCCTGTCACGCTCTTCCATGCCATACACCAACCTACTGTGCCTCCTGGAGGCCCTAACTTGCCTTTGATTTTTCCACGAGTAGTCAATGAGAAGTTCTCAGCACCATCAAAATGTGAGCTTGTTCCGCACTGAGAGAGCTGTGCCTTTACTTTCTATTGATAACAGAGCAAGGAACTGCTATTATCAAAGGAGTTTTGTTTAGACATTTGTCAAGAATTCCTGACCTTAAAATGTGTGAACTGTCATGTATCACCAAAGAGGTTTTATTATTCTCTTTGACTTAATATATTAAGTATTGCTTTAAAAAATGTATATTACCTCCAGGTATGGTGGCCCATGTCTGTAATCCCAGCACTCAGGAGCTTGAGGCAGGAGGATTGCTGCAGGTCTAAGACCAGCCTGGGCTATTCCAGCCTAAACAGCGTAGTGAGACCCTGTCTCAATAAAACGGGTATTACTTCATCTTCTGGTACATTGCCTACTGAAAGGTTAGGTGAAATGATGAAATAAGAAAAAGCAACTCTTTTATTCTTTTTTTTTTTTTTTTTTTTGGCAAAACCAGGGATTAAACTCAGGCCCTTGCACTTGCAGTCACCCGAGGTTTGCTCTTAGAAGAATATGGACCCCAAGGGTATGACCACATTTCAAAGCTTCCATTTTTACTGGCTTGTAGGCCACATGTAGGCTTTTACCACCTGCTTTACAACATTTCCAGACTTGTCCTCTTATCAAAGTCTAGGCCTCCATTAAAAGTTAGTGAGACTTTCATCATCACTGAGGTCACATCTGCAGAGCAATGGAAAGAAAAAGGGAACAATATGTACCTTGGGAAAAAGAAAAACCCTGTTGAAAGTCTGGTTCTAGCTCCTCTCAGGCATATGATGATCCTGAGGTTACTCCAACCAAGGAACCAATCTTTTTTTTAAAGGCATTTATTTATTTATTTAGGAAGGATCTACAGGGTGTTCAGGGTCTCACAACTAGATCAGACTCATAGTGATCTGCCTGTTTACAGCCTCCCAAGAGCTGAGATTACAGGTGTGCACCACCATGACCAGTCTCAATTACCATCTCAGCACACCCGAGGAGTGGGGCTGGCACACTAGGTCCTGGGATTGAACCCCTGGCCCCAGCCCCTGCTTGCAGGTGCTTTGATCTACTGACCTATTTGGCTGGCCCTGGCTTTTATTTATTTGGTACAGGGTCTTACTACACAGCTTGGGCTTGTAGTGATCCTATCTCAGCTTCCCCAGTGCTGCAATCGGTGGCTGGCGCTGTGTGCGTAGGTTCTGGAGCCAGTGTAGCATGTGGTACTGAAGATTGAACGCAGGTTCTTGCACTTGCCAGGCAGGCACATAGACTGCAAAGCTATCTTCCTAGGCCTAAGGAACTTATCTTTCTTGAGGCATATATGCAATCATTCCAGTAATGTACCTGGTTCACAATGGATATGATCACCTACCTTGTTTTAAAACCATTGTGTGAAATAAGGCTTATATGGTATTACTTTGCATACAAATTAGCTTCCAGAGAACATATTTTTCTAAGCTAATTTCTGCTTTTTCCCTTCACCATCTAACTCTATGTTTGCCCACCCTTTGCTCTTTTTAGCAACTAGAAACAGTTTTTGCTAACATTTTCTCTAGCAAATGTTTCCTGTCTCTTTTTTAAAAAACTAATTAATTGATTTTTGTATTTGGCTCAGCCTACCCTGGGGGTGGCCCTGGGCAGCATATGGATAGAACCGCGGTCCCTGCACTTGCCTAAGCAGGTACTTCAGTCTGCTGAGCTATCTCACCAACCCTGTACTTCTACTCTTGAATGCAATTACAAATTAAGGACTACCTAAAGTGACCTCTTTCTCCCTATGGCATCTTTGTAGGATTGTTCCCACACAGTTCTAAGCTAGAACACCCACACTAAAAGCCAGAAGATGCCTGCATATATATATACAGATTTCACCAGGGGAGAGCAAGCTCCTTACAAGGAGACAGTGTAAGACATTGAACTAGGATCGAGGGAACTTGGGGGTCGGAGTCCTAAACCTATCCCTGTATCGGTTGTGTGACTCTGTGTCTACTCATCTCATTTTACTCACTAGTAGACTGCAGCTAATAAGCTACTCTGAAGCCTTCTTCATGGAGTCTTTCCCATCGGATATTACAGGGATCCAATATAATAATGGTGCCCCAAATGTAATAGCACCCTGTATCATGTGAGATGATTTTGAGTGGTATGTGGCCAATGATGTTAATCTACTTTTTAAATTATATTTAAGACTTTTCATTTATTGTTATGTGCATTGAAGATTGTATTATAACTAGCATGCCAAACTGATGATCTGATAGATACAATTATTCCAAAAGAGGATTAATATAAATCAAGAAATAAAAACAGTTGTGTGTGTGTGTGCAGGCGCACAATGTGTAGTTATGATAGAAAAGGAAAGCAATCTTCTCAAAGTTGACTCCACAATGACAAAAGTAAACAAGGCGCTGCTTGCAGACTACAGGGAAATGTAACAACGGCATCTGTGTTCATTGCCTTTCTCATTGCTGAGACTAAATATCCAACACCCACAACTTTAGCAAGAAAGTTAATTTAGCTCATAATTTATAGAGGTTCCAGGCCACAGTTGGCTGGCTCCAAGGTAGGGTGGCTGCAGGGAGGAGAACAGTGCATGGTGGGTGGAAGACAACGAAATGGAGGAGGAACATTTTCAGGGCAGCCAGAAGGTGACCAAGCAACAAGTGCGCTTGACAACACCTTTTGCCCCTCCTCACTTATCCAGACTACCAGGGTAGGGCAGCCAAACCAATCCGTGGACCGGAGTAGTAGCCACACACAGTGAGTCCCGGCAGCATACACTCTAGACTCAGCCACCTCGGAAAAAGCCGGAGGATCACACGCAGCCTTGCAGGATGCCTAGAGAGAAACCACAGCACATCACTGTTACCCCTCTTGGATCCCTGAGTTTCCTTATCTACAGAATGCAAAAAATGGTTACAGATACTTCCCAGTTTTCTGGGGTTCTGAGGATGCAAAGTGAAGTAGATGGTCTCCCTTTCTTGAAGTTGATACCCAGGTAAGAAAATGCATATAAACCCACAAAATACTTCTGCAGTCGGACCCAACAGTATACAAAAAAAGCTTTTGAAAATTGTAAACACTTTATCAGTGTCTGGTACTGTTGTAGTGAGATGCAAGAGACAGGAATGAGGAACTGATTTCAGGCTATCTGAAAATGTCTCCCAGAACACACAGAAAAGCCTGAGTGTGGGCGAATGTAAACTGTTTTGTTTCTGTTGCATTTTTCTCTGAGATGAATTCCTGGAGCAAGTTTCCCAAATTTTTGCACAGTGAAGGAATTTAGCCTGAATATGTCTTTGTGTTTGGGAAGATTTTCCAGAGGTAACAGGAAATGTGAGTCTAGTGAGTATCACTTTAGAATTAAGCATTATAACCTCTAAATTTTCAACCCAGCTTGAGTTAATCTTACCATAAAATTGTTTTTGAAATGAGATACTTTTCCGAAATCCAAATATGCAAACTTTAATTTGTTTTCCTTCATTCCCTTGTTTTCAAATTCTGTCCAAAAAATTAGCAAACTTCCCTGGACTCCTTTTCTCCTTCTAAATCCCCAAAGTAGCTTATTCCTTAACAGGTTCTGGTTGCATTAGGCCTACATTTATTGGACTCTTCCTCTGAACTCGCAAATTGGCTACTTGACTATGTTTAGTTGAAAGAGTGAATTACTTCTACTTGGAAAATTACTGGTGTACTGAATTTACTAAATAAAATGTCTTTGTGGATCAAAAGGGTTAAAGTAAATTTCTAAAACAGCTTTATTTCCAAGCAGTGAATAGGCTGTGTTCTGGCATGCTTTCTAAGCATAGTCACAACAAAGTAACTGTCAGGCAAAGAATAAAATCAGGATAGTAAATACATAGAAAATAGAAGGTGGTAAAAATAAAATGTAAAAGGGAAAGATGTGTTGACCAGGCCTGTAAATGAAGCAACCTCACGTACTTGTAGTTTGCAGGTCCTTTGGAACTGAGTGATAGAATATAATGACCCATTCCTTCTGGCTATGATGTGCTCGACTCCATTCTGACATTTAATGCTGCTACTTAGGATGATGGTGTGATTGTCTGGCTAAAATATACAAATTGAGACATTCATTTTACTTCACTGATCTTTACTAATATCCCCAGCAGATTTGTCCTCGTATTGTACTTCTGTTACATTTGCTTGGTGCAAAAGAAAGGATGAAAGGGAGACAGAAAGGGATGGGGCCTTAATGTTTTCCATTTTAATTAAAACAGGAAACTCATGAAAGTATGGTGCTTGGTATGAGATGCAAGGTTTGTAAATTTTAAGCTTTATATGGGAATGTAAAATAATACTTCAAACAAATTGCTCAGAACTTAGAACTGGTCTCTTTTTTTCTTCTTTCTTTCTTTCTTTCTTTCTTTCTTTCTTTCTTTCTTTCTTTCTTTCTTTCTTTCTTTCTTTCTT